>PUFA01000372.1:600000-867261 GCA_003508835.1 Eonycteris spelaea | reverse complement strand
TCAGAGAATGGTATAAATAAAAGGTAACAAATCATCAGGGGATGAAGGGGGACTATCCTTGTAGGCAATGGTAAGAGAAGACAGGCCTGATCAGTATGATTAGTGCTAAGGTGTTAGGGACTGGTAGATCCTTAGTTCTTTGTGAGAAGGAGGTAGGAGAACTGAGTGCCAGGAGACAAGGATCAAAGGAATCCAAGTGCATAAGCAGGCATGTGAGGTCCACCTGTTAGCAGGCGTTATTGTGCACACTGTAGCAGGAGATTTGAAACAGGGAAGTGATGTGCTACACATGGGGCAAAAGGGAATCAGACAGAATGCAGGGGCTTTTTTGAGAGTCCTAATAGTCCGAAGAAGTGGTTATGATATGAACAAAGGCCATGCAAGTAGAGAAGAAAGGACACATTTAAGGGGTGGGAAGACTACAGGACTTAGTGTAAAAAAGGCTGAGGGGGCAAAGAGAGACTGCGGTCAAGAAGGTTACTGGGGATCTTTTAGCTGATAAGGGAAGAAATGTCCTTTTCAGACCTCCTATAATATTGACATATTCTCCCGGGTGGTAATATACACTCAGTTCTGTTTTATAGTCCCTTTTAAATTCCTTAATGACTGGGACCACTCTTCTCCTCTCTGCATTCTCCTCAGTGAAACTGAGGCCTCCTGATCTGAGCAATGAGGGATTGTTGGCCATCTGGGGCATTGTTTTGATATGCAGTACTCCAATTCCATTGATTTGTAGTTACAAATATTTACAATGAGTGGTCGTAGTGGTTCCTTGTCCTAAGCACTAATGAACAAAACATGGTCTCTGACCATGAGATATTGACAGTCTAGAAAGGTCAGACAAGTCGTGAATGAACCAAATTACAACAGAAGATCCAAGCTCAGCTATGATTGCCTAGAAAAGGATTGACCACCTTGGCTCCTGGGTGAATTTACACTAGTGCAGAAAGGAAGAGTCTGGCCAAGCCAGGCACAGAGCCTTGGCATTCTAGCCATGATGCAGGTAGGAGCCTTTGAGTCTCCAGAAGTTTGGAATCCACTAACCTAGTATGGCCACAGAAAGACTAGGCCTCAGCTCTGAATGAAGTAATAGCTTTAGATTAATCCATGACATTCACTCTTGTACCAGGATGTATGTATCTTAGCAGCTTCAGCATCTACACAGAACCCATGGAAAGAGTTCCAGCTATGTACATACCAGGCTCCCAAACTCCCCTCCACTCCTCGTTGCCTCCTTCCTCATAATTTTCCTTGCCCCTACTTGAGACTCACCAACTTCAGAAGGCTGCGCTGCTGCTGTTCCTGGCTGTTGGAAAAAAGCACCTAAACTGGCCCCTCCAAGGCCTCCAGAGGCTGGTTTTATGCACCCTGGCTCCACTTTGCCCCTTCTCTCCTCATTGCTCACAGGAGTCAGTGCCCATGTTAAGCACTCGGTCCCTGAGCCCCTATGCTATTTCCCAGGAGAATATATTATAGAAGGCTTAATTCAGCATCATGAATAGAGTGAGGGAAAAGAGATCAAAGGCTCTAGAGTTGTGCAAATAAAGAAAAAGAAACTCTGGGAAAAGAAGAGTAAGGAAACCAAGTGATGAAAATCTTCTCAGGAAAAATTGCTATGGCTACGCCTATGGGGAAGAACTGAATGAAGTATCCTCAGCATTAAAACTCTGTGTAGGGGGTGACAGAACAACATCCATGGCACAAAATGACACTGGATCTCAAGGAATATGGACCATGGGCAACTGAGGGGGGCAGTGAGCACTTCCCCCTGTGAGCCCTTCTCGCACAGGGGAAGCATCAGTGCTCAGGACCCATCACTGAGAGAGGCCCTGTTTACGCACGTGATCTCATGGCCAAGATTTATCTTCATTGGCTGTATTTTGTCTAAACTGTTTCCTAAGTATGGTTGTAGAATATGCAACTGTTAACAACACTCACCTTCCCCAGAGCAACACTTGGCATCAATTCCTTGTGAAAACAGTGTGATTGTCACCAGCACAGCCTCTACTCTGAACTGATGCACAATGGGACCTGAAAAATGGCCTCTCCTGTGAAGGTCTCTAGATGTTCCTTAGGATAGGGAGATTCAAGCTAAATGTAGGATCTTTGGGGCTGTGAACACAAGAATCCTGGAGAGATTCAACTGTAGGGCAGAAATGTAGATGGAATGTGATCCCTTTCCCTCCATGCACTAAATCCTAAAAAAACCCTAAAAAAAAAAATGTCTAATAGAGCCAGAGAGGTAATACATTACCTACAAAGGAAGAGCGATTTAACAGATGGTATATCTCAACTGCAACTTTAGATGTCAGAAAGCTGTGGAGACACACACATACACACTCATATTTATATATTATATATTTATATTTACATATTATATAATTGTTATATAATATATATGACATTATGATATAACACATACAGCATTTCCTCAGTGTCATTTCATTCAACATTGATTCATTATAATGTTGTATAAATACCACATGTTAACTGATTGAGTCATTGGAGCTCCATGTTTCATTATAATGTTAAAGAGAAAAAAACTGATTTTGGATGTGTGGAGTTTGCACGTTTTCCCATGTCTGCTCAGGTTTTCTCCAAGTACTCTGGTTTCCTCACATTTCCAAGATCTGCACGTCTGGTAAATTGGTGTGTCTAAATTACCCCAGTCTGAGAGAGTGCAGATGTGTGTGCGAGTGTACCCTGACGTGGAAGGATGTTCTGTTCAGGGTGGGTTCCCAGCCTGTGCCCTGAGCTGCAGACAGAGGATTCAGCCACCTCCAACCCTGAACTGAAATAAGCAGGTTAGAAAATAATTATCCTTCTTGGTTCTATCAATCTTTCTTAAATGTACATATAGCTCACATTTTTTTCAATGTTTAATATAAGGAGTGTTTTGGTCTTTGTTCAGAAGTTTGGTGATGTTTTTGTGACCAGAAATATGCCATAGGAACTTAACTCAGGTTTATATCAGTTAGCCTATGGTAAAATTGCGTTTGTTACCTCTCATTTTGCTTAAAGTTGTAGTTCCAAGAACTTACAAATAACCTTAAGTGAGGACTCACTGTATATTTTGTAATATATTATTGAGTAATATGCATATAAAACACTTGTCAATAATTAAATTTTTACCAAGCTATTTGGTCACTGAAAAAAGCTTCTTGAATTAACAATATAGAAACATATTTTTAAAGGCAATCGAGTTAAGAAGGCACGATCAACATCTAGAAGAAGGTAAGAACTGAGATATAATCCCAGGATTTAAAGCTACTGCAGCTCCTGAGGACTTTTTCCAACCCTGAAGAAATGAATATAAAATGAAGCAAAATTTGGAACTATCTGGGCATAAGGAGAAAAAAAATCAAAGCCCAGGACCTATCAAGGATAGAGTCTGATAATTAACTTACCACACAAACATATTAAACTGGAACCCTGGGATATACGATCAGAGTGTGGTTGAAATGAAGTTCATCAATCTTTTTGTTAATTGGTAACTGCTAACTTTATTATATCCACAAAGATCCTATTTGTAAACCTGGAGGTTAGGACTTCTACATACCTTTTTGAGGGACACATTTCAACCCATAACATGTATATTTTGAATCTTCATTAGGAACTGTTAACTGTAGTTGTTCACTGTAAAAATATGTATCTCATTAGTTATAAGAAAAAAATAAAACATCAGTTAATTAAAATAATATGACACATTATGAACTCAATAAATATTAGTACTAGTGTAATCCTTGGTGTGATTTAATGTTAATGTTTTTGTCTCCTCCTCTAAGGTGGCAGAAACCATTCTTTGATGTACCGTGTGTCTAACATGTTGTATAGTGTTTTGTGCGAAGCATGGTCATAATGTTTGTTCTCTGACACTGAGCAGAACTGTGGCTAGGGCTGTCTGAACTAAAGCAGCAGCCTTGGCTTGGGTTAGTCAAATCACTGGTTAGATCTGTTATTACAGTTGGATGTAACTGTCATTGTCAAAGTATTGGTCTTGGAAAAGCAACATCAGCATTACCTGGGGATTTGTTAGAAATGTTTCAAATTCTTGGGCTTCTCTCTAGACCTATATATTTGGTAACAGAGTTGGGTTCAGCGATCTGTGTTTCCACAAGAATTCCAAGTGATTTGTTGCATTCTCACATTTGAGAACTACTGGTCTGGATAAAAGAAAATCCTGATAAGGAGCCCATGCTATATATTCTAGAAAATTAAATAAAAGACTGTACACCTTGATTGGGGGCTTATTTTTGTGCCCAGAGGTGCCCCAACATCATGCTCAAAGATCCATCCATAAGAGATGATTTTTCCTCTGCTTCAGAGGAGAGCACAGCAGAACCTGGCGACTTCTTCACCAGCAGGTTCCTAGATGGTTAAAAAGATATTCAAAGAGAACAGAAGCTTCGGTCTGTGTAGCATTATATCCCGGGGTATGTTTAAGTATCCCTGCAATTATTTTCTTAGAGCGCTCATTTCCTTTTTTCCCCTCCTGTTCCAGGGAAATGCAGAGTTGGTTCCCTTTTCTATGTAGTTATTTACCAAATACATATGCAAATGCAAATAAGACACTGCACAGGTATCTTTTGTATTTATTGTTCTAATCACTTGCTTTTTTTCCCCTTACCAGTAAATTCTTTTTGATCCAATGCTGCTTCGTTCAACATTTTACTGAGCATTAAGCAAGAATGCTGGAGGTTTGTAGTAGAGCAAGATATGGAAAAGCTAAATTAATTTAGTCAAGGGCATCATAATACTTTTAACAATCTATCAGTCTTATATATCGGAACTGTACTTACAGAGTGCCTATTATGTTAGCAGGTGCATTGTTTCTTCTCTGTGCTGTAATAAAAAGATAAGATCCCAATGTTGGCAGATGAAACACAGACATTTTAGAAAATAAATAGGAAACATCAATGAGTATAGGAAAGTTTTATTAATACTTTAATAGTTACATGACTGGGATATTTAAGGATCATAGAGAAACGGTGGAAAGAAGCAGCATCTAACTGTGCATGTAAAAAGAGTAACAAGAAAAAAATTTTCTGAGAAGTGTATCTCTTGGCAGATAGAATGGGACAGTTGTTATCTAAGGGCAAGAGAGTTGATTCTATAAGATATGACCAATGGGAAAACAGAGACGAGGCAAAGCAAAGTATGTTCTATAGGTGGCTGAGTCTGTGTGTATGGAGTTGGAAGATATTCATGTGAAGGGAGTTATCATTTATTTATGAAGTTATGTATGCTAAGGAAACTGTTTTAACAAGGAGTGATACGATCTAATTTAAAGTAGACACATTCTATGCCAACAGAATTGTGGAGAAACTTCACAGCCTAGAATGAGGGCAGCTAAATAACTTATTCATAAAGCAGTTAAGCCATAAATTCATGTCTCTTTTCTTTCAGCTAGTTCCAGGACCACCAACCAGTCATGGTATTATATCTCAACAACTCTTTCAACAACATAAGTGCCCAGGTGACTGAATTCCTGATGATCTGCCTTCCAGGAATGCAGGACACACAGCATTGGCTATCTGTAGTCCTGGCACCCCTCTTGATTTTGGCCCTTGGGGCCAACTTTGTGTTATTACTTGCCATCTGGCAGGAGGCATCTCTGCATGAGCCCATGTACTACCTTCTTGTTATCCTCTCCATTCTGGATGTCATCCTCTGCCTCACAGTAATCCCCAAGGTCAGTCCCTCTTTAAATAAACTCTCAGGCACTCAGTCATCTTTCTCTAACCAGTACTTTTTTCTGCTGTAAATCCTCCTACCCTTGAAGGAAAATCCTCAGTGAGTAGCCTGCACCATCACATTAGGTCTATCACAGGTCCCAGATATGTCCCCTCTCATTTTCAATGCCCATAGTCTTTAAAGGATTCATTCTTTCCCAACTGTCAGGCTTTCTCTCGATGTCTAAACAAGTGATATTTCAAGTTTTGCCCTTCTTTTTAATTCTAGGGAGATCTCTTTGACTATGAATTATTATTCCATTCTTGCATCTAAAAGCTCTAGAATTTACTTTCTAAAATGTGACTACATGTATGGTTATGTCATATATTGATATAGGAAGTATAATTGGAAGAGGTTTCTTACGATTATGGAAAGGTTGGACGGTTTTTACATATAAATATTGGACTTAACTGGGCTTGATGTCTTTGCGATATATTCAGGTGGGCAGATGTGTCAGCCAGAGTTTGAGTAAGAATTCTGGAGATCAAGAGAAGACAGGCTAGAAGTAAACATTTTTAAACAAAAAATGTGGGCAATAGATGGAAAGAAATTGATACAAATGAGACTCTGAAGATTGAGATGCACATAGATGGTGTTTGAGACTAGGAAACTGTCCTGGCTGGGATTTGGGGGCTGTGGTTTGGGGATATGGATGGTTGAAGCCATCTGAGGGTTTTCCAGGTTTAGGTACCCTCGGGTGGGAATGGATACACAGTTTTTGAGAGTAATGATTTTGGCAGGTCCTGCTTATTTTCTGGTTCAACATGAAGCACACCAGCTTTTCAGGCTGCTTCCTACAGATGTTCATCATGAATACATTCATTCCCATGGAGTCTTCCACCTTTCTGGTCATGGCCTATGACCGCTATGTGGCCATCTGCCACCCACTGCGCTACCCGTCCATCATCAATGAACAGTTTGTCATTTATTCAGTCATCTTCATTGTCTTCCGAAATTTTCTGGCCACACTGCCCACACCAGTTCTGGCTGCCAGGCTCAACTACTGTGCCAGCAATGTGATAGAGAACTGTATCTGTGCCAACATTTCTGTGGCAAAGCTCTCTTGTGGGGACATTCGTCTAAATAAGCTTTATCAGTTTGTGAGTGTTTGGTGCCTACTAGGTTCTGATCTGATGTTCATTTTGCTGTCCTACTGTTTCATCTTGAGGGCTGTTCTGCATCTGCAGACTGGGGGTGCAGCCACCAAGGCCTTGAGTACTTGTGGTTCCCATCTCATTCTTATACTTTTCTTCTATACAGTGCTACTAGTCTTCATTTTCACAAACAAAGCAGAAAAAAAGGTGCCCTCAGAGGTGCCCATTCTTCTCAATGTGTTGCACCATCTCCTCCCACCAGCCCTAAATCCCATAGTTTATGGAGTACGAACCCAAGAAATCAAGCAAGGAATTATCAAGCTATTCAAGGACCACTATTGAGAGGTATGAGTCAAAGATGAGTGATTATGGAAGCCTGGGCATGCTTTAGAGATGGTTTCATTTGAATACCACAAGAGACACAATATGACATCCACGCTGCTGCCTTCATCTTGAACTTAAACTTCCTCAACCACTAACATGATATTTACCATGACTACCCCCTCCTCAAATCCCAACTGAACACGTGTTTAGGTATTAATTATCTCCTTCATCCTGACCCTTTGCCATCATGATCCCTCAATTACTCATTCATTAAATAAGTATTTATACTTCCACATACTTCTTAGGTTTTTATTCGAAGTGCCTCTTACATTTATTTCATAGTGCAGGGATGAGACATCACTTTAAATAGAAAATGCATAGGTAGGATTGAGAAAAACAATGAGGACTTTATTTCAATAATCTAGATGAAAAGTGAGAATGGCTTATAATAAGAAGAGGAGTGAAAATTGAAGTTATGGGGTATTAAATTAAGATTTGCTGGGAGTCCACGTGTAGGACATAAAAGGTGGAGAGGAGTAAAGGACACCCAAAGCTTTTTTTGCAGGGGCGAATAGAAAAGTATAACTGCTATAACTGAGAAGCTAGTTTTATATGTGATATCAGAAGTTTGGCTTTAGAGACTGAACTCAATTTCTAACCCAAACTCCCCCAAATGGCTGTATCAGTGCAATAACTATTAAATATTCAAACAAAGAAGGACAGGTAAGTGACTGGACATATGACAGCGTTTCGGGGCCAGAGCCAAGCTAGAGACTGAAGTTTGAATCATAAAGGTATAGATAGTATTTAAATCCCAGTTAGGCATGTGGTGTGAAGTTGATGAATTATCCTCTCATTTCTATTCCTTTGTTCAAGAAACTTGTTCAAATGTTGCTTACTTCGGATCACTAATTTTTTGTCACTCCCAGTAGACTGTGATCTCATTAAGGTCAGAAACTGCGTTGAATTTTTCTTTATCTTCAACCTCTAGCATTGTGCCTGGCACATGGTGGGTGCTTGTAAATTAATTAATAAATGACTTTTGACTTTCTCAAAACTTTTAGCTCTACTATGTGACATCTGGATTATGGAGTCTTGATCCAAATACAGTACTGTCTGTTGAATGAAATTCCATGTGTTGGTTTAGCATTAAACACATTAAACATTAAAAAAAGTTATGCATTCTTTATAAAAATAAAAGCGTTCATTAACATAAGTGAACAGGGTAATGGACTTCTTATATTCAAAATAAAGGGTACAACTTTAAAATAACATCAAAAAGACACAAAAACATAAGTGATAAGTTCTTTGACATTGGTTTTGGCTATACATTTTTGGATTTGAAAGAAAAGCAATAATAAACAAGTGGAACTATATCAAACTAAAAAGCTTCTGAACAGCAAAATGTAAAGCAGCCCATAGAATTGGAGAATATATTTGCAAATCATATATTTGATAAGGGAAAGATATGATGACATCACCTTCAATCAGCTGTAACAGTTTGTGGCAGCCTGGACCCTCCTGGGCTCTGACCTCATCCTTATTGTTCTATCCTACTCCTTTACCCTGAGAGCTGTGCTAAAGATCAAGGCTGAGGGGGCTGCAGCCAAGGCCCTGAGCACGTGTGGTTCCCACTTCATCCTCATCCTCTTCTTCAGCACAGTCCTGCTGGTGCTGGTCATCACTAACCTGGCCAGGAAGAGAATCCCCCGGATGTCCCCATCCTGCTCAACATCCTGCACCACCTCATCCCCCAGCTCTGAACCCCATTGTTTATGGCGTGAGAACCAAGGAGATCAAGCAGGAATCCGGAAGCTACGGAGGAGGTTGTAAGAAGTGAAAAGGATCGGCTCCACTTTTGGAATTGTTAATACAAGTCAGGAATTATTTTTATGTTGGAAAGAGAATTTCACTTTTAATCATGGCCTGTGTTCCAATTCTTCTTTTCTCAACATTTCAGACAACAATGGAAATATTCCTCTGAAAACCTTTGTTTTCCGTTGCTTCCAAGGAATCTTCCTTTTCCTGCATTCTCTGATTACTTAGGAATTTTTCCTGGCTGAATCCTTACCAAGGTCTTGCCAAGCCTTGGAGCTGGATTAGAGTCAGTGTGTTTGGATATTAAATAAACATGCTTTATACAATGCCTTTAAAAAAATCTGACTGTTCCCTGATTTGCTAAGGATATAATATTTGTCCTATCTCCTCCTATTTCAGCATGGCTTTTGTGTTATGAATTGTTGCTTGGGTGGCAGTATAGACATTTAACCCCAGAACTTTGGCTCTTGGGGTCAAATGTTTTACCCTGATCATCCTTGACTCTTTTCTCTGACACTTATGATAGATGTGCCATCTTCTGGATCATTAGACACTCCTAGATTCCGTTAAGATGTTCTTTCTGTGTGAAATCTCTGGGTACAGAATTCCCTACCTTTTCTTTCTATTAGTTTATTCTTTCTTTAGTTTTTTTTTTTTTCTCTGTAAAGGAGATTGACGACTTTTCAGGAATTTAGAGGGGCAGTGGTGAAGGAGTTGTATTGTTTAAAGTGTTATATGTTCTTTTCATTATCTTCATTTTCATAATTTTAAGATCTTCATTTTGTTCCACTCATTTGCCCATAATGACCTTAGAACTTTCAATCAAATTTCAGGGAACATCCCCATCCCACACTGACCTGCCCCTCCCAGACAGAAATCAACACACCCATTTATTCTCTGTATTGTCCCATTTGTTTCAGTCTCCATCTCAAGCTGTGGATGATACAGCTGTCAACGGTGTCTCAGGCATGGAAGCTCTAGGGTTTAATTTTCACAGATAAGTGTATTTCACTGTTTTGCAATCTCTTTCCTAATGATGCCACACATTAGTTTAATATTTCCAAGGAATATTTTATAGTGGTAACCTATCTCTTTTGACAGTGGTAATTAAAGGTTTAATTCATCATTTTTCCAAGCATCATTTAAATAATTTTCCCTACTGGGTTATCCAATTTTTTTTCTTGAAGCTTATGTTTACTGAATGACTTCTATTGAAATTTAATATTTCTACAGTATTTTTTCCTTTTGTGTATATTTTTTATTTTTTCCAGTTTCACTGAGATACAATTGACATGTAACACTGTGTGATACAATTGACATGTAACAACATAATGATTTCATATATGTGTAAATTGCAAAATGATTACCACAATACTTTTAGTTAACATCCATCAACTCATAAAGTTATAATACTTTTTCTTGTGATGAGAACATTTTTTGTTTTTTAGGATGTCTTTCTTTGGCACTAGACACTTGGTCCTGCTCTGCATTTGAGAGGGTTAAATGACGCTGCATGTATGCATTTTTGAAGTGCTGGGTTTTGAAAGAGTCTTCTTTAGGATCTGCTATATCACATTTCATAGCATTGATCTCATGAAATGAAGATATCAAGGAATTTATTTGTTGAGCTCTCTTTTATCTCCTCTAATCTCTCCTTTCTATAGAGTATCTATTAATTGAATATCTATTATGTGCCAGACACTTTATGTATATTCTTAGTTTATCCATACATTTTCTCTGAGAGGTTTTTATGTTATCTTTAGATGAAGAAAACTGAAGCTCAGAAAAGAAACTGAAGCCCAAGGACAGAGCGATTAAGCCAAGATAAATTCATGTTACTTGGGTTCCTGAAGCCTGAACTCTTCACACAAAACTGCTGTTCCCAACCTTGGCAACAGCATAATCTGTTAAATTATAAAAAACCCTCGAGTTCCATCCCAAGCTTCTTATATATCCAGACAAGCTTGATGTCTGGCAATTAATAAAGACATTGTAAATATTAATTTGATACCCAGAAGTTTGGCACCAATGGCAAATAGGAAGCAATCTATAATGTTTGAATTTTAGAATGATCATACACTTATAAACAAGTCCCAATATGGTTGTTGAAAGGATATGTCCTTGCTTCAGGCAGTATCATAACTCTTTTTTAAAAATCACTTTAATTTTATTACATATTTATTCTATATAAATTTTTATTTTATTGAAATATAATTGACATATAACATTATTTTAGAGTGTATAATATAATGATTATATATATATGAAATGATTATCACAAGTTTAGTTAAAATCCCCTACCTCATATAGCTATCATTTTTTTCTTGTGATGACGACTTTTAAGATTTACCCTCTTTGCAACCTCAAATACACAATACAGTATTGTTAACTATAGTGACCATGCTGTTCATGACTTCCCCAGAACTTATGTATATTATAACTGGAAGTTTGTATCTTTTGGCCACCTTCACCCATTTCCATCACCTCCATCCCCTACTTCTGGCAACAAAATATCTGTTTTCTGTTTCTATGAGTTCGGTTTTTTTTGTTTGGTTGGTTGGGTTTTTTTAGATTCCACATATAAATGAGATCATATAGTATTTGTCTTGCTTTGCCTGACTTATTTCATTTAGCATAATGCCCTCAATATACATTCATATCATCACCAATGGCAAGATGTCTTTCTTTCTCATGGCTGAATAATATTTCACTGCATATAGGTACCACATCGTCTTACCCATTTATCTGTTGATGGAAACTTAGGTCGATTCCACATCTTAGCTATTGTGAATAACACTCCTCTGCTTCTATTTGACTGATAGTTACTTTACTCTTAATTATGTTTTTTTTTTTTTTGTCATTTTGTTTTAGGTGAGCTGACCCCTTTTAGTATTTCCTGCAGTGCAGCCCTCATAGTGGAAAATTCCTTCAATTTTCATATGACTGGAAAGTCTTTATTTCTCCTTCATTCTAAAGATGAGCTTATCTGGATACATTATTCTAGGCTAGTAGTTACGTTCACTTAATATTTTGAATATTTCATTCCACTCCTTTCTGGCTTGTAAGGTATGTGTTGGTTTTCCTTTATAAGTTGCCATTTTTTTTCTCCCTGGCTGCCCTGAGAATTCTGTCTTTGTCATTGATATTTAATAATTTTAATACAATGTGCCTTTGTAAAGGCCTTTTTGGGTCTAGATAATTGGGTATTCTGTTAACTTCTTGAATTCTAAGCTCTAGCTCATTCTGTAGATTTGGGAAATTCTCATCCACTGTTTTTCTGAAAATACTTTCCAGTCTCTGCCTCTTTTCCTCGTCTTCAATAATGCCCATTATTCTTATGTTTCCTCTCCTGATGATATCAGCTAGTTCCTGTATTTCTCTTTCATCATATTTCATTCTTCGCTTTCTCTCTTCTTCCTTCTAATTTATTTCCAGATTTCTGCCTTCGATATCACTGATCCTTTCCTCCATTTGGGCCATTCTGTTTCCCAAGCTTGCTATTTCATTTTTCAACTCTTGCAGTGTATCTCTTCACAAAATAGCTGCTATCTATAAAATACCAAAACTCAGATTTTGCTGGTGAGACTTTGTAGTTTACTCACACATCACCCATAATTATGCCCTTCCTCTCATGGTCAGAAAGAGTGAGACAGATATTTAAGAGTAGACCCAGTGGATGCTGAATATTGGGGCAAGGCTACAACGCAGAGCTTGTCAGGTCAACATTTAGCATCTCATTATCTGTCAAATATGCATTTACCCCTAATGTAGACAAATCCTTATTATGGTGCTAGGGAGGCAGTAATGAGGAAATAGGCAACACTCATGCTTACTTTCGAGAGGGGATTCCAGATGACACACAAATAATCAAAGCTTCAAGGTAGTTTCAGAACAGAAGTGCTGAGAATAAAATTGTATAAGATTATGAGTTAAGGGATGATTTGAGGTGGGGAAAGGGACGTAATGTAAATGTAGTACTTAAGATAAATCTTTCTGGTTTGGTCTGTTTGAAACAAGGTCCTAAAAAAGAAAATAAGTCAATATATGAGATATAGGGAAGGTATGTTCCAAGTGGATAGAACACTGCAAAGGCTCTGAACCTGTTCAGAAGCAGTGGGAAGTTCAAGAAGTAGTGGGAAAGTTCCACAGCTATGAAAGACATAGCCAAGAAGAACCTAAGGTAGAGAACAGAGGCAGTGGCCACTTGGCAGAAGTCAGGATCCAAAACTAGGAGAAAATTTGAAGGTCTACACAGAATATTGTAATAAGAACTTAAGTTTGGGTCAAAGCAGGAACACAGTCCTGTGAACCCAAGATGTACAGAAAAAGAAATTGGTGCTGAAAAACAGATGGCCCCTCATCAGAACCAGGCTGTTTGGAGGGCGCAGAGTTTGGGATTGAGTTTGAATGTTGAAAATAAAATAAAATAAATATTTCATTACTAATATTATGAAAAACTTTAATGGAAGGCTATATCAAGGTGACATAAGTGTGCCATCATGTAAATAATGTGGGTATCTTAACTCTCCGTACTGGTGGACCAAAGGTGAATAAATAACTAAATAAAGGAAAACTGCATTTCCCAAAACAAGTATCAAATTAAAATCAAATCAAACTTTATTGTCTTTCATGGTGGCAAAAGTACATCTCCATGAGTACCTATTCTGGAAAACTCATTTCATTTCTCAATAACTAAGGTTTTTTGTTTGTTTCATTACACTAGATATCGTTATAATGTCATAATTATAGTCATGATAAGTGATCATCTATTCATGCAACAATTTAGATGGACCATACCTATTCTCCACTAAGAATGTGCTTGAATACCAGAGGAGCTTGTGAATGAATTTATTGCACCTTTGGGGAGGGCTGCACATAAATATGTGACTACGTGGGTGTATAGGCAAATCCTTGATGTTCAGAGAAATGACCCACTGCCCACTGGTCTTAAACACAGTGTAGCAGTGCATATGCCTGGGTTTCTAAAGGCTCTTGCTCTGCTGAGACACAGTCATGTTCTATCCTAACTCTATGCCTATCTGTCTTGGAAGGGCCTTATGAACTTGCTAGTCTTGATTTACACCTCCCTCTCAAGGGAATAAGGATGACAGGGTCCCTGAGGCCAGTGACATTATAACCGTCTCAGCTGTGTTGGTCAGAACTCCAAGAGCAGTGGAACAGGATCCATGCTACTTCCTCTGAAAGTGAGTCTGAGTAGGGAAACCTGGAGAGGGGTTGTGGGGCATGAACACCGAGATTTGCCAGAGGCGGAGGGGTCTTATCTGTGCATGCCTGTCCTTTCCCAAGTCAAGGGTGCTGGAGTGGTCTCGACAGAGGTAGTAGAAACTGTGGCCTCTATAACAAGAGGACCCTTCTTAACTGCCTTGGCTACATCTGGGGGCTTGATGTCCTGGGGATGTACCTAAGCTGAGACTTGTCTATGGAAACTTAACTAATGTCTTGAGAGAGCTGAAAAGTCTCACCCAGTAGAACAAATCAGGCCTCATAGTCTGAAGTCTGGGGATCTAGAAATCCTATGAGAGCAAATCTGTGTGTGAATACTTGGTCCATCAGGGGGAGAAATAAACTCACCCTCCGTAGTGACAGAGATCAGAAAACAAAAGATATGTATGAGGGCGAGGAGAGGGAGAATAACATATCTCAGTGCAAATAAAGAATGTCTGAAAGCTGAAATGATAACATTAGAAAGATCTGCCAGGAGAAATAAAATAGTAATTTCCTTTCTGTCTCTGGATCCAGTCCATAAGTTTGAAGGGTAGACTAGAAGGAATATTTCAGAAGCTTATCCAAACACCATAGGGGCTAGACAATACATTGTATTCCCTCCAAATTTAGAAGTCTGTGCTTCCAAGATACTGTGACCTACTTGGGTCTTAGAAACTAGGAAACTGGGAAACTGGGCTGGAGTTAATTACCATCATCAATATCCAGCTTCAACTGGCTTCCTCAGCCTGTCCCTGACGGGGCAAATAATAATCAGCTTTGGGTCCTCAGCCCTACTCTCATCATAAGCTGTCTCTTATTGCAGAAGAAGAATGAAAAAGGGAGAGAAACGCTGTATGTAAACCCAGGTACTTTGTCCCCAGAACTGAGTAGATACCCATTGCTCTTTAAATAGATCATTGGTTGAAGAAAGAGGAAGAAGCAAGAGGAAAAAGTGAAAAATAAGATTGGAAATTCTTCCTTTGACATGTCAGAAATTCTATTCTAATGCTGGAAATAATCTTTCCAATACCAGCCAGGAAAATTAGAAAATATTCTGCTTTTTCTAGGTTTCCTCGTGGATCCACCTTTCCTGCTGCAGAGGTGCTTCCAAGTGTCTTCTTCCCCCTGAAAGCACAGAGGAATCCTTGACCTATTTCAACTACGGTGAGATTCGGGGCTGCAGTAATAGGTGTGCAATAATGTTACTAGATGAGGTGTGAGTAGAGGAACAATGAACATGCAAAATGAAGTAAAAAATGGCAAGTCCTGAGAGAAGGATGTAGTGTCAGAATTTGACACCAAAATGTGCATGTGCTGTGACAAAATTAACTGGTGTAATGGCAACTCTGCTTTGTGTCCTGTATCTCATTGGGACCGATGAGACAACTTTAAAACCTCTGAAACTTACTGAAGTGTTATAATGTATGCTATGTTTTTTTAACATTTTATTTTATTATTAGTTTAAAGTATACAGTACATATGTATAGCAGATGAAAGCATCCGCCTGATTGCTCTTTCTCTCCTCTGTCTCTACACCTAGCCATTACATTACTGGTGACTGCATTCCCTATGCTGTGCTCCCCAACCCCACAACCATGTTAATTATGCTGTTTTTAATAACAGGAAAAGAAATGGCTGGAGGTAATGTAAACCCCTGATGTATCTTGAAATAACTTTACCTCCAGAGAGAGGGACAATTCTTGGCAGACACTGATCAGATGGTACTCCTTTGATTTTGAAGTAGAGCAGCGAAAAGGAATGAAGAGGAGACTTGGGGAAGGAGGAGGATAAAATTCACTTTCCTTCACTGACCCAGCCATTCTCAAGGCCATCGAGTGAGAAAGTAGAAGTCTAAGAAAAAACAGAGTGAATAGGTACGGAAGCATGGGATCGAGGACATACATAGATGGAAACCAATGTGTCATTTTCATAATTATGAAAAATTAGATTCTGATAACTGAAAAATATTTAGCCCTGGGTTCATACTTTCATTCAAGTCCCCATTCCAAAAATGCCTCTCCACTACTGTATTCAACTTCTAAGAGTTGTTGTTACCCTAGGGAGATAGATTTGTTTCTTTTCAGGGACTGAGGAACCAAATGTAATATCATATCATTTTAGGGCTCAGAGGCAACCTGAGAGACTGTGGAACCAGTGTCCTTTGGCTGATTAGACGGAATACAGTACAAGGGACTAGGAAGTGGGTTTAAAATCAAATAGAATTTTGCATCTAGATCGAAAGTTATACTGTCTGTGTGCTCTTGGAATTTTCTCAACCTTTCTTCATCCCATTTCTCTCATTTGTAAAGTCATACAAGACACACCTCCAAGGGTTATATTTTTAATAGTTCAGTAAGATAATGCTCCTAGTATGTTTTAGTTTAGTGCCTGGTAAGTACTCTAAGTCTGTTCAACACACTGCAAACACGTTTATATTTTACCAGCTATGTAAACAGATGCAGAACAGTATAGCATAAACACCGATGAAACAAAGTAATTTACATGCATAGGATTTCACCTGAGCAGGACACCTGTACAAGGCCTGAGGCAGATCTTGGGACCATACTCAGCATGATTTTAAAGATTCAAGACATGCTGATTGCAAATATTTTGCAAGCATTTCTCACAGTGACAGGCAACTCATTTTTCACAGTCTCTTTATATTTTCCTTAAAATTCAGTGGGAGAGGAGTCTTGTGAACACTGTACTTGCATGTGAGCCATTTTAATCCTCACCTACACTCTGCACATTGCTCTTTTTATTCTTATCATTTTGTCTTTCGCTTGTCTTATAAATGACAATCCCCAGGTGATGGCCACCACTTGAGAACAAGGTTACTATTTCATCTTTGTGTTTCTTGTATATGAGTAACTTAAAGATAAATAAGAAGAAAGCAGTGACAACACTGAAGACTATCTGGTGTGGATGTTGGGGACATTGTCTGGGCAACTTAGCAAAGAGATTTAGAGAGGAATTACTAAAGACCAGTTTCACCACCTTTACACTGCTGAGATCATAGGGCCATTTTATCACAATCCTCAATTTCAAGGACACTGCCTCATAGCTAATTATTCATAACTCATTTTAATATATGTTTTTCAATCAAAACTTAGAAATATTCCAGAAGTGAGAAGCAAAATTTGTAAATATTAAAATGTAATTCTATTCTGTTACACACAAACTTTCCATTTAAAGCAAAATAACCTGCTAGAAAACATAAGTTGCACCCAATTTAGCCAATTTTTTCTCTCACTGTCTGTATGAAGGCTAATTTTGATCCTAACTTTTTAGATCATAAAAGAAAACCAGTGAAAAAATATCTGATGAAACTATGACTGCTCCCAGAAATGGCTCCACTGGGGTTTCAGACTTCCTTCTAAATTGTTTTGTCAGGTCACCTAGCTGGCAGCTCTGGCTGTCTCTACCTCTCAGCCTCCTCTTCCTTCTGGCCATGGGGGCTAACAGTATTCTCCTGATCACTATCCGACTGGAAGCCTCCCTGCACCAGCCCATGTACTACTTGCTCAGCTTTCTGTCTTTGTTAGACATGGTGCTCTGTCTGACTGTCATTCCTAAGGTCCTGGCCATCTTCTGGTTTGACCTCAGGCCCATCAGCTTTCATGGCTGCTTCCTCCAGATGTTCATCATGAATTGCCTCCTCGCAATGGAGTCTTGCACATTCATGGTCATGGCCTATGACCGCTATGTGGCCATCTGCCATCCACTGAGATACCCGTCCATCATCACTGACCAATTTGTAGCCAAGGCTGCCATTTTTATTTTCATCAGAAATGTCTTTATGACAACGCCCATCCCCATTCTCTCAGCACGGCTTCGTTATTGTGAGAGAACTGTCATTGAGAACTGTATCTGCGCCAATATGTCTGTCTCCAGGCTCTCCTGTGATGATGTCACCATCAATCGTATCTACCAGTTTGCTGCAGGTTGGACTCTGCTGGGATCTGACCTCATCCTCATCTTCCTCTCTTACACCTTCATACTTAGAGCTGTGTTGAGACTCAAGGCGGTGGGTGCCGTGACCAAGGCCCTAAGCACATGTGGCTCCCACTTCATCCTTATCCTCTTCTTCAGTACCATCCTTCTGGTCATTGTCCTCACTCATGTGGCTAAGAAGAAGGTCTCCCCTGATGTGCCAGTCTTGCTCAATGTCCTCCACCACGTTATCCCTGCAGCCCTCAACCCCATCGTTTATGGAGTGCGAACACAGGAGATCAAGCAAGGAATCCAGAGGTTACTGAAGAAAGAATGGAAATAAGGACAACTGGATCTCTGAATTCCTAAAATAAAATGGCTTAAAAATCAGTTAATGAAAAATTGAGTTGAAGCTCATAGCTCAATAATGTAAGTTCAAGGAGAAAAGTAAGTTTATTTTCTGATACAGTTTCTGATTATAGCTCTCTTTTTAAAAATCCAATGCTTTTCTCAAATGTCTATGATTTCTGTGATTTTTAAGAAGTATTTTCTAATGCTTATGATTCTATTTTGTCTAAAATGTAACCACCAGAGAGGATCAATTCTATAGAGAAGTAAGTTCGAATTAATACATAGTTACTAATTCTGTATATGTAATTAAAAATAACTAGATATGTTTCCTTGCTTGCTAATTATTATTATTATTATTATTATTATTATTATTATTACTATTATTATTAGCTTAGTTACATGATGCAGTTATGGAAAGACAACAGTATTTTCAATGTCACCCTGAATGATGACAAATAACTAGTGTCCATAAGCAAATCTCTTGAAGTTACCTCCAACTAGGCCAATAACTTTTTTCTTCTAATCTTGATCAAGCAAAGCATTTGTCTTGTCATGTGCAATTCTCAAAAGGGTAGAGTTCTTGTATGAATTTCTCACATGTGAAGAAATGCGATTTACTGGTTTTAGGAGAAAGAATTATTATATAAAATCTCTTCTTCAATGTCTTCACTCTATTGTCTGTACTTGAAGTTTCACCTTCAAGATTCATGATGACTCAGTTTGCGATGTGTATGTAGGACTCTGCTTTGGTGTACTAATATGTAACATCATCAGAAAATGTTCCAGTAGTGATATTGAAATATACTAGGGTGTGTTTAGATAGACTATATGTCTAGATAGACTATAAAACAATCTAGACCCTATAATGTTGAAGAAATGTTTTCTTCTATATAGAAAGAAGTAGAAATAAGTACAGAAAATGACTTGAAGAAGAGCAAAAGCCTGAGATGGTGAGTTAGAAGTTCTGCACTCTAGGTCTTGCCCAACCACAAATAGGATGCATGACATGGAACAAATTAGCCTCACTGAGTTCCAGAGTCCTCATCTGTTACATGAAGACAGTGAACTAATTATTTTAAAATATATACTTAGTTCTAAGAGTCTATGAAACTATGTCCTTCCTTAAGACAGGTATCACTCATGTTGCCTTTTTTTTCATATTTCTTCCCTTTAAGCATAGACATAGATGCTTCCCAGATTCCCTCATGACAGCTGAAACTAAATGGGAAATTTGAATATTGTACCAGGACCACTTTCAAATACTACAATTTGTTATTTTGTTCACAGGTCTAAATCCAAGCTTTATTGAAAGATTATTTCTATATCACATCATTTACAGGTCCTAGCCTGCATTCATCTGCCCATAACAAATTATGGTCCTTCCTAATGGGAAGGACCATGTATATTTTACCTATTGGTCCAATAGTCCGGAGGTCCCAATGGACAAACCATCTCTCCCTGAGAAAGCTGAGTCATACTATTTGAGTCTTCATTGACATGTTCCCAGGATTATTGATAGAGGAACTATCAATTCCACTCAGGGAAGGTCCTACTCAACCCAAAATTGTGAGTCTTTGCCTTCTGACACCAAAGCGAAAATGTCTCAAAGTCCACTAACAAATCCCAAAGTCTGGGCCATTTAGCTGAAATAAAATATTGGATGACTCACTGACCTATTTAAGATATAATCTTCTATGCTTTGTAAATTTCTTTAATTCTCCATTCAGTAATGAAAAAAAAAATCAATCTTATGCTTCTTCTGATGGTCTTTGGATTAACAACTGTTGAACTCCTATTATCATTTGCTTAAAAATGAAAACACATTTATATCATTCTAATAATAAATAATAATACTAGGTAAAAATTTTATTTACATAATATGCTCTCTAAAATATAGACCAGTGTGGCCAACTAAAATATCACTCTTGTAAATGTTACTATTTTAGAAGAAGGTCTTAATTCAACATATTTATAACTAAATAACAATGAGAAGGATTCTTAAAATAAAATAGAATCTACTTCTAAAGCAAATTTAATCAACTGCTATTATAAAATAGATAATGCTTGCAATCTCTAAATGATATTTTCCAACATCTTTTCATCAATACTTAAAAATTATGAGATCTACTAGTGACTCACATCAACTTACCTCAAAGCAAACACAGATTTTTCAATAAAATGGCAGAATGAAACAGATGAAATGGCTTCCCAGAACTAAGGAATTTATCTCAAGCTATTTCTACTCAAAGAGAGTTTTGAAACTTTTAATATTATTTAAAACTCTGCATTTTTCATCTACTATAATTTTTTTTAAATGTGGGGAGAGAAGTTCTGGCTTGCTTTAAAAGTGTATGTCCAATTTCTTGTGAAAAACACAATAGCGAACAACAATGGCTGTTTTCCACTCAAGATAGGTGATATGAATTAAGATTTTCTTCAGCTACTGATATCAAACTCAGGAAAATGAATTTTAAAAGCAAGTTAATTGGATAAAAACTTTACTCTAAAAAAGCAACCACAATAATAAGTGAAATTTCTCTTAAAAGGAAGCCAAGGGAGTTAGGGTGGATTCTTTGCACTAAAATAATAAGAAAGCAGAGTATATAATATTTGAAGACAAGGTGAAAAGATTAAAGCGATAGAAGTCTTATTGATTAGTTTCATGAATGTCAAAAAGACCCAGAGTCCTGCAATGACAGGACTGAGGCTGAAGATGAACCATAAATAAATCTAGGAAAATGTTAATTAGTTTTTGTTAGTGAATAATAAGAAATATTAACAATAGGGTAAGCCATGGTTGTTCATGTTGAGTTTATCAGAAAGAAACAATTATGACATATTTTTATCTTAAGCTTAAATCTTGCCTTAAACATATTTTCACAATTTCATATATCAGTATTTGAAATGAGCTAATTTTAATTAAAAAAATTTTTAAGACATAGATATAGAATGCTTTATAGACTAACATTCAAGAGGAAACTCAAATAGGAAGTCTGGCCCTCTGAACCATAGGACAATTATCCAGATAATGTTAACATGAAGGATTTTTTGGTAACCTTAATATTACTAGGAATTAGGGAGTCTTCCCCTATCACTGGTAAACGCATCAGACTGATATCTTCGGGGACACTTTGACTGACACTGAAGATTGACCTGAAAATATGTTTCAGAATGTCCTCAGAGCATGGCAGTGGCCTTACATACTGAAATTTGGGACCAATTTTTTAAAAATCTAATATGTATTCAACACTGATATATGCTGGATACATCAGTATCTAGGATTTAAGGATAGGGTCATAAGCAAAAAAAGACAAGATCAAGGTACATTTCAAGGTACAAGATCAATTATTAAATATGTAAATTAATAAATAAGAAAAAAGAATGGTGTGATGTGTTAGAGTGATCTAAAGTAGGAGAAGGAAGCCATTTGGAGTGTAACCATTAAGGAGGTATTCTTTGAATTATGAATGTTGAGAAGTTAACCATTTGAAAATATAGGATAAGACTCTTACAATCAGATGGAACAATAAATACAGAGGCCTAAGCTGAGAACAAGCAGAAGTCCAAGAAGTAGTGGTCATTCCAGTGGTGAGTGGAATCCAGCCATGGGAGGCTAAGGCAGAAGTCCAGAGCAGTGGTCACTGGGAGATCTGACTGTAGGTAGCATAACCTCTTGTTCCAAACAAAGAATTGACTATGAGAAGATGACTATCATCCTAGAACTGGCAGAGGACTGAAGGTTAACATAAAATAATAGAATGGGAATATGGATTAGAACTAAAGCAGGGACCCAATCCTACAAACCAGAGACATACAAAAGAAGTTGGAGTTTAAAGGCCAGACCCTACCATTGTAATGTTACTAGAGAGAGAATGATATAACACAGAGACATTATATCTTGGGCAAGTTAATTGGAGTCATGCTCATCACTAAAGCATTCTCTTCAAATATTGAATGCATAATTTCATTCTCTTTACTCCTAAACTGGATGCCATTGGAGGCAGATCCGAACCAAAAGGTAGAAGATCGTTAAACCTGGCTGGGGTAGCTGTAAATAAAAGAGAACTAAAACAATTACCCTCCCCATATAATCTATAGATTTTTTTCTTGTGATTAGAACTTTCAAGATCTACTCTCTTCACAACTATAAAATATGCACTACGGTATTAATAACTATAGTTCTTATGCTGTACATTTCATCCCCAGAACTTATTTAGCTTATAACTGGAAGTTTGTATCTTTTGACACGCTATACCTATTTTGCCCACCCCCAAGTTCTGCCTTGGCAACATCAATCTGATCTGTTATTTGTATCTGTAAGCTGCATTTTTGTTTTGTTTTGTTTTGTTTTAGATTCTACATGTAAGATCATGTAGTATTTGTCTTTCTCTGTCTGACTTACTTCACTTAACATAATACCCACAAAGTCCATCCATGGTGTTACAAATGGCAAGATTTCACTTTTTTTTTTTATTTAGCTGAATGATATTCCATTGTATAGATACCACAATTTCTCTATCCTTTAACCATTGATGGATACTTAGGTTGTTTCCGTATCTTGGCTATTGTAATAATGCTGTAATGTACATGGGAATTAAGATAATCTTTTTGAGCTAGTGCTTTGTTTTCTTCAGATAAATTCCCAGAAGTGTAATTGCTGGATAGTCATCTGAAGAAAACAAAACTATTTAACTCTTAGCTTTTCAAAGAACCTCCATATTGTTTTCTAGAGGTTGTTCCAATTCACATTCCCGCCAACAGTGCATAAGAGTTCCCTTTTCTCTGCATCCTTACCAACACTTTATTTCTTATCTTTTTGATTAATAGCCACTATAACATGTGTGAGGTGATATCTAAATGTGGTTTTGATTTGCATTTCTTTAAAGATTAGCTACGTTGGGCACCTTTTCTTGTACCGGTTGGCCACTGTATAACTTTTTAAGAAAAACATCTTTTAGATGCCGATTCTTTAATCAGATTATTTGAGTTTTGCTATTGAGTTATATGAGTACATTTTATATTTTGAATATTAAACCCTTATCAGATACATGATTTGCAAATATTTTCTCCAATTCTATGGGCTGCCTTTACATTTTGCTGTTCAGAAGCTTTTTAGTTTGATATAGTTCCACTTGTTTATTATTGCTTTTCTTTCAAATCCAAAAATGTATAGCCAAAACCAATGTCAAAGAACTTATCACTTATGTTTTTGCGTCTTTTTAGATGTTATTTTAAAGTTGTACCCTTTATTTTGAATATAAGAAGTCCATTACCCTGTTAACTTATGTTAATGAACGCTTTTATTTTTATAAGAATGCATAACTTTTTTTAATGTTTAATGTGTTTAATGCTAAACCAACACATGGAATTTCATTCAACAGACAGTACTGTATTTGGATCAAGACTCCATAATCCAGATGTCACATAGTAGAGCTAAAAGTTTTGAGAAAGTCAAAAGTCATTTATTAATTAATTTACAAGCACCCACCATGTGCCAGGCACAATGCTAGAGGTTGAAGATAAAGAAAAATTCAACGCAGTTTCTGACCTTAATGAGATCACAGTCTACTGGGAGTGACAAAAAATTAGTGATCCGAAGTAAGCAACATTTGAACAAGTTTCTTGAACAAAGGAATAGAAATGAGAGGATAATTCATCAACTTCACACCACATGCCTAACTGGGATTTAAATACTATCTATACCTTTATGATTCAAACTTCAGTCTCTAGCTTGGCTCTGGCCCCGAAACACTGTCATATGTCCAGTCACTTACCTGTCCTTCTTTGTTTGAATATTTAATAGTTATTGCACTGATACAGCCATTTGGGGGAGTTTGGGTTAGAAATTGAGTTCAGTCTCTAAAGCCAAACTTCTGATATCACATTTAAAACTAGCTTCTCAGTTATAGCAGTTATACTTTTCTATTCGCCCCTGCAAAAAAGCTTTGGTGTGTCCTTTACTCCTCTCCACCTTTTATGTCCTACACGTGGACTCCCAGCAAATCTTAATTTAATACCCCATAACTTCAATTTTCACTCCTCTTCTTATTATAAGCCATTCTCACTTTTCATCTAGATTATTGAAATAAAGTCCTCATTGTTTTTCTCAATCCTACCTATGCATTTTCTATTTAAAGTGATGTCTCATCCCTGCACTATGAAATAAATGTAAGAGGCACTTCGAATAAAAACCTAAGAAGTATGTGGAAGTATAAATACTTATTTAATGAATGAGTAATTGAGGGATCATGATGGCAAAGGGTCAGGATGAAGGAGATAATTAATACCTAAACACGTGTTCAGTTGGGATTTGAGGAGGGGGTAGTCATGGTAAATATCATGTTAGTGGTTGAGGAAGTTTAAGTTCAAGATGAAGGCAGCAGCGTGGATGTCATATTGTGTCTCTTGTGGTATTCAAATGAAACCATCTCTAAAGCATGCCCAGGCTTCCATAATCACTCATCTTTGACTCATACCTCTCAATAGTGGTCCTTGAATAGCTTGATAATTCCTTGCTTGATTTCTTGGGTTCGTACTCCATAAACTATGGGATTTAGGGCTGGTGGGATGAGATGATGCAACACATTGAGAAGAATGGGCACCTCTGAGGGCACCTTCTTTTCTGCTTTGTTTGTGAAAATGAAGACTAGTAGCAATGTATAGAAGAAAAGTATAAGAATGAGATGGGAACCACAAGTACTCAAGGCCTTGGTGGCTGCACCCCCAGTCTGCAGATGCAGAACAGCCCTCAAGATGAAACAGTAGGACAGCAAAATGAACATCAGATCAGAACCTAGTAGGCACCAAACACTCACAAACTGATAAAGCTTATTTAGACGAATGTCCCCACAAGAGAGCTTTGCCACAGAAATGTTGGCACAGATACAGTTCTCTATCACATTGCTGGCACAGTAGTTGAGCCTGGCAGCCAGAACTGGTGTGGGCAGTGTGGCCAGAAAATTTCAGAAGACAATGAAGATGACTGAATAAATGACAAACTGTTCATTGATGATGGACGGGTAGCGCAGTGGGTGGCAGATGGCCACATAGCGGTCATAGGCCATGACCAGAAAGGTGGAAGACTCCACGGGAAGGAATGTATTCATGACGAACATCTGTAGGAAGCAGCCTGAAAAGCTGATGTGCTTCATGTTGAACCAGAAAATAAGCAGGACCTGCCAAAATCATTACTCTCAAAAACTGTGTATCCATTCCCACCCGAGGGTACCTAAACCTGGAAAACCCTCAGATGGCTTCAACCATCCATATCCCCAAACCACAGCCCCCAAATCCCAGCCAGGACAGTTTCCTAGTCTCAAACACCATCTATGTGCATCTCAATCTTCAGAGTCTCATTTGTATCAATTTCTTTCCATCTATTGCCCACATTTTTTGTTTAAAAATGTTTACTTCTAGCCTGTCTTCTCTTGATCTCCAGAATTCTTACTCAAACTCTGGCTGGACACATCTGCCCACCTGAATATATCGCAAAGACATCAAGCCCAGTTAAGTCCAATATTTATATGTAAAAACCGTCCAACCTTTCCATAATCGTAAGAAACCTCTTCCAATTATACTTCCTATATCAATATATGACATAACCATACATGTAGTCACATTTTAGAAAGTAAATTCTAGAGCTTTTAGATGCAAGAATGGAATAATAATTCATAGTCAAAGAGATCTCCCTAGAATTAAAAAGAAGGGCAAAACTTGAAATATCACTTGTTTAGACATCGAGAGAAAGCCTGACAGTTGGGAAAGAATGAATCCTTTAAAGACTATGGGCATTGAAAATGAGAGGGGACATATCTGGGACCTGTGATAGACCTAATGTGATGGTGCAGGCTACTCACTGAGGATTTTCCTTCAAGGGTAGGAGGATTTACAGCAGAAAAAAGTACTGGTTAGAGAAAGATGACTGAGTGCCTGAGAGTTTATTTAAAGAGGGACTGACCTTGGGGATTACTGTGAGGCAGAGGATGACATCCAGAATGGAGAGGATAACAAGAAGGTAGTACATGGGCTCATGCAGAGATGCCTCCTGCCAGATGGCAAGTAATAACACAAAGTTGGCCCCAAGGGCCAAAATCAAGAGGGTGCCAGGACTACAGATAGCCAATGCTGTGTGTCCTGCATTCCTGGAAGGCAGATCATCAGGAATTCAGTCACCTGGGCACTTATGTTGTTGAAAGAGTTGTTGAGATATAATACCATGACTGGTTGGTGGTCCTGGAACTAGCTGAAAGAAAAGAGACATGAATTTATGGCTTAACTGCTTTATGAATAAGTTATTTAGCTGCCCTCATTCTAGGCTGTGAAGTTTCTCCACAATTCTGTTGGCATAGAATGTGTCTACTTTAAATTAGATCGTATCACTCCTTGTTAAAACAGTTTCCTTAGCATACATAACTTCATAAATAAATGATAACTCCCTTCACATGAATATCTTCCAACTCCATACACACAGACTCAGCCACCTATAGAACATACTTTGCTTTGCCTCGTCTCTGTTTTCCCATTGGTCATATCTTATAGAATCAACTCTCTTGCCCTTAGATAACAACTGTCCCATTCTATCTGCCAAGAGATACACTTCTGAGAAAATTTTTTCTTGTTACTCTTTTTACATGCACAGTTAGATGCTGCTTCTTTCCACCGTTTCTCTATGATCCTTAAATATCCCAGTCATGTAACTATTAAAGTATTAATAAAACTTTCCTATACTCATTGATGTTTCCTATTTATTTTCTAAAATGTCTGTGTTTCATCTGCCAACATTGGGATCTTATCTTTTTATTACAGCACAGAGAAGAAACAATGCACCTGCTAACATAATAGGCACTCTGTAAGTACAGTTCCGATATATAAGACTGATAGATTGTTAAAAGTATTATGATGCCCTTGACTAAATTAATTTAGCTTTTCCATATCTTGCTCTACTACAAACCTCCAGCATTCTTGCTTAATGCTCAGTAAAATGTTGAACGAAGCAGCATTGGATCAAAAAGAATTTACTGGTAAGGGGAAAAAAAGCAAGTGATTAGAACAATAAATACAAAAGATACCTGTGCAGTGTCTTATTTGCATTTGCATATGTATTTGGTAAATAACTACATAGAAAAGGGAACCAACTCTGCATTTCCCTGGAACAGGAGGGGAAAAAAGGAATGAGCGCTCTAAGAAAATAATTGCAGGAATACTTAAACATACCCCTGGATATAATGCTACACAGACCGAAGCTTCTGTTCTCTTTGAATATCTTTTTAACCATCTAGGAACCTGCTGGTGAAGAAGTCGCCAGGTTCTGCTGTGCTCTCCTCTGAAGCAGAGGAAAAATCATCTCTTATGGATGGATCTTTGAGCATGATGTTGGGGCACCTCTGGGCACAAAAATAAGCCCCCAATCAAGGTGTACAGTCTTTTATTTAATTTTCTAGAATATATAGCATGGGCTCCTTATCAGGATTTTCTTTTATCCAGACCAGTAGTTCTCAAATGTGAGAATGCAACAAATCACTTGGAATTCTTGTGGAAACACAGATCGCTGAACCCAACTCTGTTACCAAATATATAGGTCTAGAGAGAAGCCCAAGAATTTGAAACATTTCTAACAAATCCCCAGGTAATGCTGATGTTGCTTTTCCAAGACCAATACTTTGACAATGACAGTTACATCCAACTGTAATAACAGATCTAACCAGTGATTTGACTAACCCAAGCCAAGGCTGCTGCTTTAGTTCAGACAGCCCTAGCCACAGTTCTGCTCAGTGTCAGAGAACAAACATTATGACCATGCTTCGCACAAAACACTATACAACATGTTAGACACACGGTACATCAAAGAATGGTTTCTGCCACCTTAGAGGAGGAGACAAAAACATTAACATTAAATCACACCAAGGATTACACTAGTACTAATATTTATTGAGTTCATAATGTGTCATATTATTTTAATTAACTGATGTTTTATTTTGTTCTTATAACTAATGAGATACATATTTTTACAGTGAACAACTACAGTTAACAGTTCCTAATGAAGATTCAAAATATACATGTTATGGGTTGAAATGTGTCCCTCAAAAAGGTATGTAGAAGTCCTAACCTCCAGGTTTACAAATAGGATCTTTGTGGATATAATAAAGTTAGCAGTTACCAATTAACAAAAAGATTGATGAACTTCATTTCAACCACACTCTGATCGTATATCCCAGGGTTCCAGTTTAATATGTTTGTGTGGTAAGTTAATTATCAGACTCTATCCTTGATAGGTCCTGGGCTTTGATTTTTTTTCTCCTTATGCCCAGATAGTTCCAAATTTTGCTTCATTTTATATTCATTTCTTCAGGGTTGGAAAAAGTCCTCAGGAGCTGCAGTAGCTTTAAATCCTGGGATTATATCTCAGTTCTTACCTTCTTCTAGATGTTGATCGTGCCTTCTTAACTCGATTGCCTTTAAAAATATGTTTCTATATTGTTAATTCAAGAAGCTTTTTTCAGTGACCAAATAGCTTGGTAAAAATTTAATTATTGACAAGTGTTTTATATGCATATTACTCAATAATATATTACAAAATATACAGTGAGTCCTCACTTAAGGTTATTTGTAAGTTCTTGGAACTACAACTTTAAGCAAAATGAGAGGTAACAAACGCAATTTTACCATAGGCTAACTGATATAAACCTGAGTTAAGTTCCTATGGCATATTTCTGGTCACAAAAACATCACCAAACTTCTGAACAAAGACCCAAACACTCCTTATATTAAACATTGAAAAAAATGTGAGCTATATGTACATTTAAGAAAGATTGATAGAACCAAGAAGGATAATTATTTTCTAACCTGCTTATTTCAGTTCAGGTTGGAGGTGGCTGAATCCTCTGTCTGCAGCTCAGGGCACAGGCTGGGAACCCACCCTGAACAGAACATCCTTCCACGTCAGGGTACACTCGCACACACATCTGCACTCTCTCAGACTGGGTAATTTAGACACACCAATTTACCAGACGTGCAGATCTTGGAAATGTGAGGAAACCAGAGTACTTGGAGAAAACCTGAGCAGACATGGGAAAACGTGCAAACTCCACACATCCAAAATCAGTTTTTTTCTCTTTAACATTATAATGAAACATGGAGCTCCAATGACTCAATCAGTTAACATGTGGTATTTATACAACATTATAATGAATCAATGTTGAATGAAATGACACTGAGGAAATGCTGTATGTGTTATATCATAATGTCATATATATTATATAACAATTATATAATATGTAAATATAAATATATAATATATAAATATGAGTGTGTATGTGTGTGTCTCCACAGCTTTCTGACATCTAAAGTTGCAGTTGAGATATACCATCTGTTAAATCGCTCTTCCTTTGTAGGTAATGTATTACCTCTCTGGCTCTATTAGACATTTTTTTTTTTAGGGTTTTAGATTGTTAGCAAATGTGCACAACGGATTTTCAAGGGGTATGCGAGGAGCTGAAGAAATAAGAAATTGTCTTGTAATTGGAAATAGGACCCTGACTGAAACTCAAGGTAGGATGAGCAAGGAATATGCAGAGAATAGGGCTAAGGTGATAGTAATGTAAAGTGAGAGGAAATCAAATGAAGACACGAGGCTTTGTATAAATATATAAAGAAACAGTGATTATTGTCAGCTTACATACATGAAACAGACTTCAAAATGATAAATTTTTCACTAATATCATGTAGCTATTAAGAGTCTCTCTAACTTTATATTCCAAATTCTAAACCAATATCATACTCTGCCTATATGAAATAATTACCCAGAAAAATACTCTTTTAATATCAGAAAACATAAATTCAATCCAGTATATAAATAAATAATGCATAAATATTATAGAGCCAACCTCATGATTTTGAGTCTACCGACAAACTTCAAAATATGAAATTATTTTTTAAATGTGTAGAACAACAATAAAGAGCCAGCTAATAACCATGAAAGAAAAATTCTTCCTTTTAAGAATATAATTTGTATTCATTTTTTACAATCAGCTTTAAAAATTATATTCTAAAATATTGCTTGAATATTATCTTGATGAAATAATACTCAACCAGTAAATGAAGGGAACACATTAATAAAAAAGTTTAAATGCATCATTATTTGAGATCATACAACTTTCTTTCCTGAAATCTTGACAGAATAATCTGGGGGAAAAAAATGTGAATAACAAGATATTCAGTGATGTCAATTAAAAACTATGTAAAAACCCAGGTATATCTTATGACAATGAAAACTAGTTAAGACGTAATACTCAAAGTTCACAATCAGAGTAACAAGCACAAGCATACATATACATACTGCTGGAGGAGGTCATTGGGAGGATGTGACCTCAGGTTGACCAGCAAGCTACCCCGGGCCATCAGAGGCTCCTCACCCCCTTCTCTGTCTTTGGAATGTATGTTTTACCCGCCATTCCCACATTCAGAGCTGCTTCAAAAACAGACTTCAGAGAGTAAAGAATGAGGCCATCTGGATGGTATGTGTGACTAAACCCAGTTAAGGACTGTATATATAAATGTTAAAGATTGTGGCAGGCTGGTGTGGAGATCATCTCATCTTGCAGGTACCCAAGACAAGCCTCGTAATTTCTCTTGCTTATTTAAACTGCCCTCTATCAATCTGGCATAGCCTGCCTCTTTTTTTCAGTCTCTCCTTGCTCTCCATGTATGGGGCCCATTTCAGATTTCACCCGGGGAATTACTGAGATTGTGAAGTAATACCTACATACATACATCATACATACAGATATAGACGTGTGTGTATGTGTATTCCAATTGGCCCTAGGAAAATGATGGCTGCCTGACTCTGAATCTCATCATACACCCTCCCAAAGAAACCATAATATTAGAAGGGGTGTAAATAAAACCACATTGGCCCACTTCTATCAGCTTGATAGAAGAAAGAGAATGGCAAAATTTCAAACTATTTTAAGATGAGAAAGAGTTACATTTGTCACAGACTTTAGGTTCCAAGTGTGGACAGAGGGAAGTTTAAAAGATGAAGTGGGAAATAAGGGAGGGGTTTGGAAGACATATACATAGAACAGATAACATCTCCAGAAATGTTTTAAAAATATACTAAATTCTAGAATGTCAAACACAGGTTAGGGGGGCCAATGAAAACGGCACTAGCTACAGGAAAGTGGCCTGGAAGTGAGGAGGAACAGAGGTGGCAGCCTTCTGTGTGAGGAGGAGATAACTGAAGGAAACAGGTGTCTCTTCAGAGATGTGTTAATGAAAGGAAAGGAGGAAATGAAGGGGGATCCTAAAGAAACGAAAGAAGGTCACAAGGTGTGACAACCTCTCCCTGATCTCCCAGCACTGTTACCACTTTTGTACTAAACTCATCTTCATGATAATTACAGAAAAGGTGCTCTAGAACTAGGAACTCTATCAGCAGAATTATGAGAAATAGGAAAAATCAGTACAAATCTATTAAATACTCTAGTAAGAAGTAAATAAAATCACACTATACAAAAATTAATTGAAGATGTATCAAAACTCTGAATATAAGAGATAAAGCTATAAAACTCTTAGGAAAAAAAATAGGGGTAAATCTTCATGACTTTGGATTAAGCAATGGTTTTTTAGTTATAAGAAACTGATATAGAGAAAGGATAATATATTTCAAAAGATTAGAAAAACTGTGTTGAGAATTGGTAAGATGGAGCTAGAGTTGATGAGCTTAATGCTAAAACAGTACAAGTTGAAAAGGGATGGAATATGAAATAGAGAGGAAAAGATAAAAAGAACCGAATTAGAACATATACCAAATACACCAAATATACACCAATGAATACCAAACTGGATTTATACAAAAGGATATAGAAAACAAGGGACGATGACTATTCAAAGGAATAATGGATGAATTATATTCAGATTTAAGAAGCTTAATTAATCATGAGCAGAATAATTTTTAAAAATCTGTGCACATTTGCTAACAATCTAAAACCCTAAAAAAAAAAAATGTCTAATAGAGCCAGAGAGGTAATACATTACCTACAAAGGAAGAGCGATTTAACAGATGGTATATCTCAACTGCAACTTTAGATGTCAGAAAGCTGTGGAGACACACATATACACACTCATATTTATATATTATATATTTATATTTACATATTATATAATTGTTATATAATATATATGACATTATGATATAACACATACAGCATTTCCTCAGTGTCATTTCATTCAACATTGATTCATTATAATGTTGTATAAACACCACATGTTAACTGATTGAGTCATTGGAGCTCCATGTTTCATTATAATGTTAAAGAGAAAAAAACTGATTTTGGATGTGTGGAGTTTGCACGTTTTCCCATGTCTGCTCAGGTTTTCTCCAAGTACTCTGGTTTCCTCACATTTCCAAGATCTGCACGTCTGGTAAATTGGTGTGTCTAAATTACCCCAGTCTGAGAGAGTGCAGATGTGTGTGCGAGTGTACCCTGACGTGGAAGGATGTTCTGTTCAGGGTGGGTTCCCAGCCTGTGCCCTGAGCTGCAGACAGAGGATTCAGCCACCTCCAACCCTGAACTGAAATAAGCAGGTTAGAAAATAATTATCCTTCTTGGTTCTATCAATCTTTCTTAAATGTACATATAGCTCACATTTTTTTCAATGTTTAATATAAGGAGTGTTTGGGTCTTTGTTCAGAAGTTTGGTGATGTTTTTGTGACCAGAAATATGCCATAGGAACTTAACTCAGGTTTATATCAGTTAGCCTATGGTAAAATTGCGTTTGTTACCTCTCATTTTGCTTAAAGTTGTAGTTCCAAGAACTTACAAATAACCTTAAGTGAGGACTCACTGTATATTTTGTAATATATTATTGAGTAATATGCATATAAAACACTTGTCAATAATTAAATTTTTACCAAGCTATTTGGTCACTGAAAAAAGCTTCTTGAATTAACAATATAGAAACATATTTTTAAAGGCAATCGAGTTAAGAAGGCACGATCAACATCTAGAAGAAGGTAAGAACTGAGATATAATCCCAGGATTTAAAGCTACTGCAGCTCCTGAGGACTTTTTCCAACCCTGAAGAAATGAATATAAAATGAAGCAAAATTTGGAACTATCTGGGCATAAGGAGAAAAAAAATCAAAGCCCAGGACCTATCAAGGATAGAGTCTGATAATTAACTTACCACACAAACATATTAAACTGGAACCCTGGGATATACGATCAGAGTGTGGTTGAAATGAAGTTCATCAATCTTTTTGTTAATTGGTAACTGCTAACTTTATTATATCCACAAAGATCCTATTTGTAAACCTGGAGGTTAGGACTTCTACATACCTTTTTGAGGGACACATTTCAACCATAACATGTATATTTTTGAATCTTCATTAGGAACTGTTAACTGTAGTTGTTCACTGTAAAAATATGTATCTCATTAGTTATAAGAACAAAATAAAACATCAGTTAATTAAAATAATATGACACATTATGAACTCAATAAATATTAGTACTAGTGTAATCCTTGGTGTGATTTAATGTTAATGTTTTTGTCTCCTCCTCTAAGGTGGCAGAAACCATTCTTTGATGTACCGTGTGTCTAACATGTTGTATAGTGTTTTGTGCGAAGCATGGTCATAATGTTTGTTTGATGAAAAAGTAAAAGCAATTTTATATTTCAACAGCTCTCTGACAGAAGGCTCTAAATTCTTATATATCAGATGAGAAAATTGTGGTTCTGAGAGCTAATGATGTTGTTCAAACTGAAGCAACTGGGAAATGGTAGAACAAGGGTTGAGAGTTAAGTCTCCAGCTGTCTCTTTGCCACATCCCCATGATTTGAGAGTGGAGTGGGATCACGCATTTACAAGAAACTCAGGACCAGGATATTTTGCCCAGCGCAAACTGCATGCTCTTTCAACATACTTTTATTGAACAATTATGATTCACTTATGAAATAGTGAGCATGCCTTCATTGAGCATGTTTATCAACTTGCTCTGATGCTGCCAAGGTCTTTGGTGCTTCACCCAGGACCTCCAGGTAGCAAGGTCGAGGTAGGGGCAGAGAGGATTGTGCAACTGCAGTTCCATGTTTCATTAGAATGTTGATAAGGAAAAAACTGATTTTGGGTGGGGGCCACTGTGTGTGTGGAGTTTGCAAGGTTGAGGTAGGGGCAGGAGAGGATTTAGTGCATGGAGGGAAAGGGATCACATTCCATCTACATTTCTGCCCTACAGTTGAATCTCTCCAGGATTCTTGTGTTCACAGCCCCAAAAGATCCTACATTTAGCTTGAATCTCCCTATCCTAAGAAACATCTAGAGACCTTCACAGGAGAGGCCATTTTTCAGGTCCCATTGTGCATCAGTTCAGAGTAGAGGCTGTGCTGGTGACAATCACACTGTTTTCACAAGGAATTGATGCAAGTGTTGCTCTGGGGAAGGTGAGTGTTGTTAACAGTTGCATATTCTACAACCATACTTAGGAAACAGTTTAGACAAAATACAGCCAATGAAGATAAATCTTGGCCATGAGATCACGTGCGTAAACAGGGCCTCTCTCAGTGATGGGTCCTGAGCACTGATGCTTCCCCTGCGAAGAAGGGCTCACAGGGGAAGTGCTCACTGCCCCCCTCAGTTGCCCATGGTCCATATTCCTTGAGATCCAGTGTCATTTTGTGCCATGGATGTTGTTCTGTCACCCCCTACACAGAGTTTTAATGCTGAGGATACTTCATTCAGTTCTTCCCCATAGGCGTAGCCATAGCAATTTTTCCTGAGAAGATTTTCATCACTTGGTTTCCTTACTCTTCTTTTCCCAGAGTTTCTTTTTCTTTATTTGCACAACTCTAGAGCCTTTGATCTCTTTTCCCTCACTCTATTCATGATGCTGAATTAAGCCTTCTATAATATATTCTCCTGGGAAATAGCATAGGGGCTCAGGGACCGAGTGCTTAACATGGGCACTGACTCCTGTGAGCAATGAGGAGAGAAGGGGCAAAGTGGAGCCAGGGTGCATAAAACCAGCCTCTGGAGGCCTTGGAGGGCCAGTTTAGGTGCTTTTTTCCAACAGCCAGGAACAGCAGCAGCGCAGCCTTCTGAAGTTGGTGAGTCTCAAGTAGGGGCAAGGAAAATTATGAGGAAGGAGGCAACGAGGAGTGGAGGGGAGTTTGGGAGCCTGGTATGTACATAGCTGGAACTCTTTCCATGGGTTCTGTGTAGATGCTGAAGCTGCTAAGATACATACATCCTGGTACAAGAGTGAATGTCATGGATTAATCTAAAGCTATTACTTCATTCAGAGCTGAGGCCTAGTCTTTCTGTGGCCATACTAGGTTAGTGGATTCCAAACTTCTGGAGACTCAAAGGCTCCTACCTGCATCATGGCTAGAATGCCAAGGCTCTGTGCCTGGCTTGGCCAGACTCTTCCTTTCTGCACTAGTGTAAATTCACCCAGGAGCCAAGGTGGTCAATCCTTTTCTAGGCAATCATAGCTGAGCTTGGATCTTCTGTTGTAATTTGGTTCATTCACGACTTGTCTGACCTTTCTAGACTGTCAATATCTCATGGTCAGAGACCATGTTTTGTTCATTAGTGCTTAGGACAAGGAACCACTACGACCACTCATTGTAAATATTTGTAACTACAAATCAATGGAATTGGAGTACTGCATATCAAAACAATGCCCCAGATGGCCAACAATCCCTCATTGCTCAGATCAGGAGGCCTCAGTTTCACTGAGGAGAATGCAGAGAGGAGAAGAGTGGTCCCAGTCATTAAGGAATTTAAAAGGGACTATAAAACAGAACTGAGTGTATATTACCACCCGGGAGAATATGTCAATATTATAGGAGGTCTGAAAAGGACATTTCTTCCCTTATCAGCTAAAAGATCCCCAGTAACCTTCTTGACCGCAGTCTCTCTTTGCCCCCTCAGCCTTTTTTACACTAAGTCCTGTAGTCTTCCCACCCCTTAAATGTGTCCTTTCTTCTCTACTTGCATGGCCTTTGTTCATATCATAACCACTTCTTCGGACTATTAGGACTCTCAAAAAAGCCCCTGCATTCTGTCTGATTCCCTTTTGCCCCATGTGTAGCACATCACTTCCCTGTTTCAAATCTCCTGCTACAGTGTGCACAATAACGCCTGCTAACAGGTGGACCTCACATGCCTGCTTATGCACTTGGATTCCTTTGATCCTTGTCTCCTGGCACTCAGTTCTCCTACCTCCTTCTCACAAAGAACTAAGGATCTACCAGTCCCTAACACCTTAGCACTAATCATACTGATCAGGCCTGTCTTCTCTTACCATTGCCTACAAGGATAGTCCCCCTTCATCCCCTGATGATTTGTTACCTTTTATTTATACCATTCTCTGATGCTCTCAGCTTGCCACGTCTCTGGGTCTGATAAAACCTCAGGAAACAATAGCCCTTTTCCCTTCCCGCAACAACACTTCAAGTTAGATATCATTCATCTACTTCATAAATGAGGCAACTAGGTTCCATAGGGTTTAAATAGATGTCAGGGTCATCATATAAGAGCCAGACTTGGAATTTATGTCTCAGGACAACTTTTCAACCACAGCACATTACTTCATTCATACATACTTTGTTCCCTTTCCTCTGTTTTTAAGATCATCTATTACAGAAACAACTCTGAGGATCCAGAACTTGAGGTTATTGGAAAGGACAAGCCTTTTCAGAAAAGGTAGACACATTTTTATCTTTCTTATTTCTTGATTCACATTATTTTCCTAATCACATATGAAACTACAGGAAATTGCTGATACATAATTTTCCCTACCTTCTTTTTAACCCTGAATTCTTGGTTCTCAGTCCTGATCTCACCACATACTGGATCTAAAATTTTGATCAAATTATGCTGGTCCATTTCTCTGCACCCTTTCAATGTCTGTGAAATTAGGATAACTATTAATTACTCTTAAGTGTTTTTAAAGGATAAAGTGTGATTGTGAATATAAATATTCTGCATAGTGCCTAGCACATGATGAATGTTCAGTTAAATGTTAGTGATGCTTGATGATGATGATGACTTTCAAACTGCATTGCAACAGGTTAAGAGCCCCAGTGGAAACCAGATTTCAACTACATCTAGAATGTATAATTTCTATGGTGATTTATTCTGTTCTACATATTAAAGAACTTTTAATTTCTAGCTTGCACAGGACCCTTTACATGGCCTCACCCAACAACGATTCCACTGCTTTAGTCTCTGAATTCCTACTCATCTGCTTTCCTAACTACCAGAGTTGGCAGCACTGGCTGTCCCTGCCCCTCAGCTTCCTTTTCCTTCTGGCCATGGGAGCCAACGCCACCCTCCTGATCACCATCCGGCTGGAGGCCTCTCTGCATGAACCCATGTACTACCTACTCAGCCTCCTCTCTCTGCTGGACATGGTGCTCTGCCTCACCGTCATTCCCAAGGTACTGGCCATCTTCTGGTTTGACCTCAGGGCCATCAGCTTCTCTGCCTGCTTCCTCCAGATGTTCATCATGAATTGCTTTCTTGCCATGGAGTCTTGCACTTTCATGGTCATGGCCTATGACCGCTATGTGGCCATCTGTCATCCATTACGATATCCGTCTATCATCACTGACCAATTTGTGGTTAGGGCTAGTGTATTTATTGTGGCCCGGAATGCCCTCTTTTTAATTCCTGTTCCAGTCCTTTCATCAAGACTTAGATACTGTTCAGAGAACATCATCAAGAACTGCATCTGCACTAACATGTCTGTGTCCAAACTCTCCTGTGATGACATCACCTTCAATCAGCTGTACCAGTTTGTGGCAGCCTGGACCCTCCTGGGCTCTGACCTCATCCTTATTGTTCTATCCTACTCCTTTATCCTGAGAGCTGTGCTAAAGATCAAGGCTGAGGGGGCTGCAGCCAAGGCCCTGAGCACGTGTGGTTCCCACTTCATCCTCATCCTCTTCTTCAGCACAGTCCTGCTGGTGCTGGTCATCACTAACCTGGCCAGGAAGAGAATCCCCCCGGATGTCCCCATCCTGCTCAACATCCTGCACCACCTCATCCCCCCAGCTCTGAACCCCATTGTTTATGGCGTGAGAACCAAGGAGATCAAGCAGGGAATCTGGAAGCTACTGAGGAGGTTGTATGAGGTAAAATAAGTGAGATCTGACGTTGGGAACAGAAATTGATAATGGGAAATAATTTTCATGATGCGTAGAAAATTTAAATAGCTATTGCATGAATAAGTTTGGATTTTTCTTTCTCCAATGTTTCAGTTGACTATGAAGATATTCATTTTCATATTTTGGCTCCTGTGTTTCATTGCATAGATTGGAACCTTAGTTTCTTGCATTCAGGAGTTACCTGGAAGTTTCTCCCGGCCTCATCTATGTGAGAGGGACTTGTCAAGTTATAATTACAGGAGCCTAATTAGAGTGATATTATTTTTAAAATAAATAATAAACAGTAGTCCAATCACTTTCAATGCTTCTATTTTCTCAATTGCTTAATACTTAGATATGTATTAGATCTCTTGGTTTTACCTGACACAGGTCAAACTCATTTTGTGCCATGAATGGGTCTCTTGGCTTCAGAGCTTTGATTCTCATAGTTGAGTGAATGACATGTGACATCTATTGCCTTCTCTAGCCCTGCCAGATCTTGTTAATATATTCATCTAATGTCACTTCTCTGTAGTAGAATTTCCTGTAGTTCTTGCCTTTTATTAATGAATTAAAAAAAATTTTAAAGGTGACTCAGTTGTGTGTGTGTGTTTTAAGTAAGAATGTGTGTGTGTGTGTGTGTTTACTTGTTTTTCAGATGTGCTTTACCAACTTCTAACTTCATCTGATCCTTCCTGACGTTTCCATCAGATTTCAGGCACTATGTATATTCTCCACTCTCTTCTGCTTATCTTAGATGTACTAAAATTGGCTTTCTCATCCTACTTTCATTCCTGTTGTGTCAATCCTTATACTCTGTGCTGATGCCAGCATAGCTGCCTATAGGATCCAGGCCTTTGAATTAGTAGGTTATTTGAACAATGATAAGTATGTTTCACTCTTTGCATTTTCCTTCTTGATCATGCCCTGAAAATGATGGAGATTCGGATATTGGCTAGCATTTCCTGGGATTAATTTACATTGGTAACTAAGCCCCTTTTTGGATACTGAGAAGTTCATACATCAGTCATTTAAGAATGTCCTCTAATGTAGCTGATCTGTGATGAAGTTAGCCACTCTTAGGGGACTTGTAAAATAACATCATTTCTGCAGTCTTTGCTTATATCAAAGTAATGGCTTTGCTCTACTCTCTCTTCTCTGTTTTACAACTCCAAAAACTGACCCTAACCAAAGCACAAAGCTTCTCACTCTTCTCTTCACCCATTATTCCCGTTGCTCCTGGCTCATTATTTTCAGTTTGTGTCCTCCAGTATTTTTTTATTAAAGCCTATGCTCAAGAATCTTCTTCCACATAAAAAAAAACAATACCTTTGCTTTTATTTGACAAACTATGCCCATTCTAGAAGTCTTAATTAAACTCCACCTGCTCCACAATATCTTCGTCTAATGACCCCAATGGAATTAATCTCTTATTTTTATTTTTATTTTTTCCGGCTTCATTGAAATATAATAGACAATTGGTTGCTCATATTCGCACTGTAAAATTCAATGATTTTTCAATTATAGTTGGCATACAATAATATATTAGTTTCAGTTGCACAGCATAGTGATTAGAGATCTATATAACTCACAAAGTGATCACTCCACTAAATCTGCTTAGTACCCCTTTCCCCCTTACATATCTTTTAAAACATAGCTAACTATTTTCCTTATGGTACACTTTATATCTCCATGTCTGTTTTATAATTATCCATTTATACTTAATCCCTTTGCCCTCTTTTACCATCCCTCCCCACACCCCCATCTAGCAATCCTCAAAATATTCTCTGCATCTATGAGTTTATTTCCATTTTCGTAGTTGTTATTTTGTTCTTTAGATGCTACACGTATGTGAAATTGTGATATTTTTCTTTCTCTACCTGACTTACTTCATTCAGCATAATACCCTCTACGTCCATCAAACAATACCTTTTTCTATCCCCTTCTTTTTAGTCTGTGTGTGTCTTTTAATCTGAAGTGAGTCTCTTGTAGGCAGTTGGGGTCTTGTTTTCTTATTTATTCAGCCACTGTATCTTTTGGTTGGAACACTTAATTCTTTTCCATCTGAGGTACTTGTTGATAGGAATGTAATTGTCACCATTCTTTATTCATGTTTTCGATACATGTTTTCTTCTCTTTAAAGAAGTCTCTCCAAAATTTCCTGTAATACTGACTTGGCGTTGATAAATTCCTTTATCTTATTTTTGTCTGGAAACTCTATATCTGTCCTTCGACTCTAAATGAAAGCTTGGCAGGATAAAGTACTGTTGGTTGTAGATCCTGGGGTTTCATCACATCAAATATTCTGAGCCAAGCCCTTCTAGGCTGCTTAGCTTCTTTTGAGAAATCAGCTGCAAGTCTTACGGTGCTCCCTTGTAGGTAACTAGCTGCTTCCTCTTGCTGCTTTTGAGGTTCTCTCTTTGTATTTAACCTTCGGCATTCTAACTATGATGTTTCTTGGTATGGACCTCTTTTGGTTCCTCTTTCTTGGAACTCTCTGAGCTTCTTGGGGTTGTATGTCTATTTCCTTCCCCAGGCGAGGAACGTTTTCCATCATTATTTCTTCAAATTGCTCTTCACTCAAACAGCTCTTCAGCGTGTTTTCCTTCTGGTTCCCCTACGACATGGATATTTTTACATTTAATTGTGTCCCATAGGCTCCTTAAATTAGTATTATAGTCTTGGCTTCTTTTTTCTTGCCATTCTGATTGAGCGTCCTTGGCTTCCCTATCCTCTGTATTGGTGGTTTGACCCTCTTCGTTATCCACTCTGTTGTCTCCCTCTAATATACTCTTCATCTCAAATAATGTGTTCTTTATTTCTGACTGGTTCCCTTTTATAATTTCCATTTCCACTTTTATGTTTTTTATCTCCTTGTTAAAGTTCTCACTGAGTTCTTTCACTAAGTTCGCTGAGCATCTTTATAACCAGTGTTTTGAACTCTGCCTCTACGAGACTGCTTGGCTCCATTCTCCCTGGATCTCTGTTCTGTTCACTCATATGGTTTCTGCTTTGTCTTCCCATTTTGGCTGCCTTTCTCTGTCTGTTTCTTATACTAAGCAAAGTTCCTAAGTCTCCTGGTCCTGTTGGAGTGGCTTTGTGTAGTAGGTGTCCAGTGGCACAATCCTGAAATGTTCAGCTGCAGGCCAAGTTAGGCCCAGTCTGTGTCACTTTGAGGCCACCTGTTAAGATTCAACAAGCAATCCACAGATGCTGTGCTTATAGTTGCCTCAAGGCCATGCCAGAATCCGAGGCCAATTGCCACCAGTGTGAGTCTTGGAGTTGGCTCAGCAAGGAGCACCAGACTCACTGAGGACGTAAGAGGATGTGGCTTGGATGGGGCCGTGAGTTTGGGGAGACAGAGTTTCAGGGAATCCTCTAGACAGAGCGACCTCTATTATCCAGCTTGATGACATCTCAGCTATGGCCGTGCTGAATGCCCACAATGGAATTAGGGAGGGCTCAACAGAGGAACAGTGGATACCACCAGCCCTTCTTCCCGGGGGAGAGCCTCGCCTCCGTCTCTTGCTCTGACAACTCAGTGTCTCCCTGTGAGTCCCTGGTAACCCCTAGCAGCCAATCTAGAGCTGGTGCTCAGAGAGAGCAGGTCCATCACCATGAGAGTCCACTCGCAGACATGGCACCTTTAAGAGGCATCTATAGCTGCCACAGCTTCTGTCCCACTCAGCGGCTAGGAACTTAGCAGCCTCGCATCTTCACCCTCTCCTACCTTCTACTATTGCAGGGTGATTTCTTATTTCTCTTCCTAGTTGTAGTGCTTCTGTTCATCTAGAACCAGGCAACTTTGCTTGCTGTTTGCTCCATGTTTCTGTCACAACTTTGATTTGGTTGCAAGAGGGGTGAACAAAACCTCTATCATCTATGCCATTTTTTCTCCTCAGAGAATTAGTCTATCTTGAGCCACGTGTATATCTCCCTCTGATAGTAGATTATAAAATACTCTGAGTCTGGTGAAGAGTTTTATTCATCTTCTTAACTTTACATACTTTAGAGCTACTAATACAATTCTTTATATAGGGTAGCTTTTTTTGGTTGAATAAAAGTGAATGACTGATACACACACCGCTTTTTTTATTTCCCCTGCAAACTTCTTAGGGAAAAGAACAGATTGTTAATATACTGTATTCTCCAAAACACTTTACAAAAAGACTTGCGTAAGTCACAGTTCAATGTGAATTTATATAACATAGAACTCAAGAGTGCTTATCTTGGAATAAGATAAGGATGACTTTTATTTAACTCCCAGGCACACCAATTTGGCCACTGGTTAGATGTGCAACTTTTAATTCACCAACTGAGCTCTAGTTTTCTTATTTAAGAAGAGTGATAATTTCCCTTTTATTACATGATCTACCAGAGTGTTGGATGACCTAATTGATGAAAAGTTTTCAACCAGAGCCAAAAACATGCTAATAACTTATACCCGGAATTTCCTTTCATTATTTTTCTATGCACACTGCATTCTTAAATGTCTTCAGATAAACACCTGTATTATTTTATACACCATGCACTTCGGAGAGTTCTTGCCTTATGTGTCATTCTCAGTCCCCATTGCAATTTCTTAATTACAATGCATCATTCCCTTATAAAAACCTTTCCTTATTTGAAAATCATGGTGTTCTGTTGTGGCACCCTCAGTTGTTCCTTGTTCTAAGTCATTTATTGAAATCTTAGTTCTTCTGCTCCATTTCAGATGTTGGCAGTTGGCTAACGGACTAGTTGAAATGGATTCAGACTGAAAGTACTGAGTTTAGCTCTTCTAATGAAACGTTATAGGCTGTCCATGAACAGAGAACAGAAAAGAAAAGAAAAGACAAGACAAGAAAGAAAAGAAAAGACAAGACAAAAAAGAACAGAAAAGAAAAAAAGAAAGCTCTCAAGTCGGACAGTGAGGGACATGTGCCCATAGACTCACTATATATAGCTCTACAATTTGTTATGCTACTATTGTTATTTCACTTTTTAAACATTAGAAAGTTTTAAATTCTCTGTAATTTACTTCTTGAAGCACAAATACTTGGTAGATTTTCCACATTGGCCATCACTTTTTGTTTATTTCTTGATACACAGAATTTCACATTGATAGAGACTAAGTCTTCATGTCTCCTGTCCTCTTAGAATTCCCACTAAAGAATATTTGGTAAATAGACATCCAAAATTTGCTGAAATTCCTCTAATGACAAGGAAGTCCCTGTCAGCACCTGAGCGAGAAAACCCCTGCTTCTATTTGAGATTTTTAAAAAGTTTCTCTCACTTCTCTGTATTTTTGTCCTAGACAAACGTGTCCTGGAAACACTTTCTGGTGAATTAAAATTCCAGCACTAGCTTTAATAATTTTAATCGCATTCCATTTACGAGCTTGCAGACTTGATTGCTCTAAAATTCTTTAAGACTATTTCATCATTATAAACCGCCTCTATCTCTCATCATGCTTCCTGCCTTCATGCTTGCATTAATCAGATGAGTATAGCTACCTAATATTCTTTGGTTAGCATTTCCATCATATAATTTTTCCCTATTCTTTGGTTTCAGTCATTCGGGTGCTTATATTTAAAGTGTGTCTTTTGTCATCAACATGAATGTATTCAATCTTGTAGTCTTAGTCTTTTACTTGGAACACTTGACCTATTTACATAATGCTATTACTGATTGCTTTATAGCTACCATCTTTTATTTGTATATTTAACTCATCTCTTTTATATTTCTTCTTCCTACTTCCTTGTTTTATAGGGATTAATTCAATTTTTATGTAATATTTTTTTACTATTATTTTGGTGATAATCCTAGAATAAAAATTTGTAAACTTGACTTACTACAGTCTAATTAAATGTATGTACTTTAAAAACATCTTGTAATTATTTGACTTTAAATCACTAGAATTTTTATTAGTATAACATACCATCCAATACAATCTTCACCATTTACACAGCAAGTCAGTGCAATAAATAATTCTACAACAAAGTTAATTAGTCTGACCAAACCATTAAAATAAACTATTACAATATAAAATAGATTTAATTTTAATAAATAATTCATTCAGAAAAATTTATTTTTTGAGAAATTTTATATCTTTCTTTTTTAAAAAACATTATTAGCATAACATTAGTTAGTAATGTTATATAAATTTCAGGTATACAGCTTTATAATACATCTGAATACTATATTGTGTGCTTACCACCCAAAGTCTAGTCTAGTCTTCTTTTGTTACCTTGTATTCGATACCCTTTAAAGGGCCTTTAAAAGAGTGTTCAGGATTCCATATACTTGTTTTTTTAAGTGGCATAGTTTTCCTGTGTGAAGATATCTTTAAAACTTATTATAAATTAATGATAAAATAAATCGTCATAAAATACTTATTTTAAAAACAATTTTTCTAGAATGAAGCTAATATGTAAGATGACATCATTTCATAAATCATTTGTCTCCTTAAAGGATCTTTTACATACATCTTCCGAGTCCCCAAGTGATATTTGTTTCCATTACGAATAATACATCTCAGTTTATGTAATTTTCAGACATCTCAAGAGAAACTATAAGCTGATCATCTCTCTTTCACTTCCTCTAAGTTTAGAGGAATAACCTGTCTTTTTAGACTGGAAGTGTGTATGTATCTGCAGGGAAGCCAGAACCCATAGGAGTAGGATTCCCAAACTGACTCTTCACGTTTTCAGCCACAGGGGAATGCTTTTATAGACAGCATCTTAATATAGCTGTCCAGGGGCTAAAGCCACAAGTAGAAGGCCAGTGAGAAATTGAGGAGTTATACATTTGCCTGAAAGCAGCTGAATGGTGAAACTGCTGTTTGGAGCAGACTTTCACTGTAAGTATTTTTTTAAACGGTCCATTGGAAAGCCAAGCACCTTTGAGTTGGGTCCTTGACTTAATTCTTTGTTTATTTTAGAGAATGTTATTGCACCCTTAGATGTTAGTTTGTGAAGACCCTGAAGATCAGTGATGTCAGAAGAGCATGAGCCTGTTGAAGTGTGGGTCAGCTGAGCTCACAGAAAGTCAGCTCAGGTCTGTTTCTGGCAGGAAGGCTGACTGGAGAGTATTCCTTCTATAATTAGTACCACGACTTTAATGACTTTGCCTCTAAAATAAAAAAAAGATTAAATAAAAAAAAACAAAAAATTTTTATTGGCTAAAAAGCTGTGGATCATAGAGAGATAAATCATGACAAAGGAACCTACCAAATTCCCAGAGAGTTCATGGGTAGGAGAAAACTTTCAAACTGGGAGACCAGAGATTGGCCATCATTTTTCTTAAATAACTACAGATCATGGGAGAAGCAACCAATTTGATCTCTGAAACTGAGCAGAACTGTGGCTAGGGCTGTCTGAACTAAAGCAGCAGCCTTGGCTTGGGTTAGTCAAATCACTGGTTAGATCTGTTATTACAGTTGGATGTAACTGTCATTGTCAAAGTATTGGTCTTGGAAAAGCAACATCAGCATTACCTGGGGATTTGTTAGAAATGTTTCAAATTCTTGGGCTTCTCTCTAGACCTATATATTTGGTAACAGAGTTGGGTTCAGCGATCTGTGTTTCCACAAGAATTCCAAGTGATTTGTTGCATTCTCACATTTGAGAACTACTGGTCTGGATAAAAGAAAATCCTGATAAGGAGCCCATGCTATATATTCTAGAAAATTAAATAAAAGACTGTACACCTTGATTGGGGGCTTATTTTTGTGCCCAGAGGTGCCCCAACATCATGCTCAAAGATCCATCCATAAGAGATGATTTTCCTCTGCTTCAGAGGAGAGCACAGCAGAACCTGGCGACTTCTTCACCAGCAGGTTCCTAGATGGTTAAAAAGATATTCAAAGAGAACAGAAGCTTCGGTCTGTGTAGCATTATATCCCGGGGTATGTTTAAGTATCCCTGCAATTATTTTCTTAGAGCGCTCATTTCCTTTTTTCCCCTCCTGTTCCAGGGAAATGCAGAGTTGGTTCCCTTTTCTATGTAGTTATTTACCAAATACATATGCAAATGCAAATAAGACACTGCACAGGTATCTTTTGTATTTATTGTTCTAATCACTTGCTTTTTTTCCCCTTACCAGTAAATTCTTTTTGATCCAATGCTGCTTCGTTCAACATTTTACTGAGCATTAAGCAAGAATGCTGGAGGTTTGTAGTAGAGCAAGATATGGAAAAGCTAAATTAATTTAGTCAAGGGCATCATAATACTTTTAACAATCTATCAGTCTTATATATCGGAACTGTACTTACAGAGTGCCTATTATGTTAGCAGGTGCATTGTTTCTTCTCTGTGCTGTAATAAAAAGATAAGATCCCAATGTTGGCAGATGAAACACAGACATTTTAGAAAATAAATAGGAAACATCAATGAGTATAGGAAAGTTTTATTAATACTTTAATAGTTACATGACTGGGATATTTAAGGATCATAGAGAAACGGTGGAAAGAAGCAGCATCTAACTGTGCATGTAAAAAGAGTAACAAGAAAAAATTTTCTGAGAAGTGTATCTCTTGGCAGATAGAATGGGACAGTTGTTATCTAAGGGCAAGAGAGTTGATTCTATAAGATATGACCAATGGGAAAACAGAGACGAGGCAAAGCAAAGTATGTTCTATAGGTGGCTGAGTCTGTGTGTATGGAGTTGGAAGATATTCATGTGAAGGGAGTTATCATTTATTTATGAAGTTATGTATGCTAAGGAAACTGTTTTAACAAGGAGTGATACGATCTAATTTAAAGTAGACACATTCTATGCCAACAGAATTGTGGAGAAACTTCACAGCCTAGAATGAGGGCAGCTAAATAACTTATTCATAAAGCAGTTAAGCCATAAATTCATGTCTCTTTTCTTTCAGCTAGTTCCAGGACCACCAACCAGTCATGGTATTATATCTCAACAACTCTTTCAACAACATAAGTGCCCAGGTGACTGAATTCCTGATGATCTGCCTTCCAGGAATGCAGGACACACAGCATTGGCTATCTGTAGTCCTGGCACCCCTCTTGATTTTGGCCCTTGGGGCCAACTTTGTGTTATTACTTGCCATCTGGCAGGAGGCATCTCTGCATGAGCCCATGTACTACCTTCTTGTTATCCTCTCCATTCTGGATGTCATCCTCTGCCTCACAGTAATCCCCAAGGTCAGTCCCTCTTTAAATAAACTCTCAGGCACTCAGTCATCTTTCTCTAACCAGTACTTTTTTCTGCTGTAAATCCTCCTACCCTTGAAGGAAAATCCTCAGTGAGTAGCCTGCACCATCACATTAGGTCTATCACAGGTCCCAGATATGTCCCCTCTCATTTTCAATGCCCATAGTCTTTAAAGGATTCATTCTTTCCCAACTGTCAGGCTTTCTCTCGATGTCTAAACAAGTGATATTTCAAGTTTTGCCCTTCTTTTTAATTCTAGGGAGATCTCTTTGACTATGAATTATTATTCCATTCTTGCATCTAAAAGCTCTAGAATTTACTTTCTAAAATGTGACTACATGTATGGTTATGTCATATATTGATATAGGAAGTATAATTGGAAGAGGTTTCTTACGATTATGGAAAGGTTGGACGGTTTTTACATATAAATATTGGACTTAACTGGGCTTGATGTCTTTGCGATATATTCAGGTGGGCAGATGTGTCAGCCAGAGTTTGAGTAAGAATTCTGGAGATCAAGAGAAGACAGGCTAGAAGTAAACATTTTTAAACAAAAAATGTGGGCAATAGATGGAAAGAAATTGATACAAATGAGACTCTGAAGATTGAGATGCACATAGATGGTGTTTGAGACTAGGAAACTGTCCTGGCTGGGATTTGGGGGCTGTGGTTTGGGGATATGGATGGTTGAAGCCATCTGAGGGTTTTCCAGGTTTAGGTACCCTCGGGTGGGAATGGATACACAGTTTTTGAGAGTAATGATTTTGGCAGGTCCTGCTTATTTTCTGGTTCAACATGAAGCACATCAGCTTTTCAGGCTGCTTCCTACAGATGTTCGTCATGAATACATTCTTCCCATGGAGTCTTCCACCTTTCTGGTCATGGCCTATGACCGCTATGTGGCCATCTGCCACCCACTGCGCTACCCGTCCATCATCAATGAACAGTTTGTCATTTATTCAGTCATCTTCATTGTCTTCCGAAATTTTCTGGCCACACTGCCCACACCAGTTCTGGCTGCCAGGCTCAACTACTGTGCCAGCAATGTGATAGAGAACTGTATCTGTGCCAACATTTCTGTGGCAAAGCTCTCTTGTGGGGACATTCGTCTAAATAAGCTTTATCAGTTTGTGAGTGTTTGGTGCCTACTAGGTTCTGATCTGATGTTCATTTTGCTGTCCTACTGTTTCATCTTGAGGGCTGTTCTGCATCTGCAGACTGGGGGTGCAGCCACCAAGGCCTTGAGTACTTGTGGTTCCCATCTCATTCTTATACTTTTCTTCTATACAGTGCTACTAGTCTTCATTTTCACAAACAAAGCAGAAAAAAGGTGCCCTCAGAGGTGCCCATTCTTCTCAATGTGTTGCACCATCTCCTCCCACAGCCCTAAATCCCATAGTTTATGGAGTACGAACCCAAGAAATCAAGCAAGGAATTATCAAGCTATTCAAGGACCACTATTGAGAGGTATGAGTCAAAGATGAGTGATTATGGAAGCCTGGGCATGCTTTAGAGATGGTTTCATTTGAATACCACAAGAGACACAATATGACATCCACGCTGCTGCCTTCATCTTGAACTTAAACTTCCTCAACCACTAACATGATATTTACCATGACTACCCCCTCCTCAAATCCCAACTGAACACGTGTTTAGGTATTAATTATCTCCTTCATCCTGACCCTTTGCCATCATGATCCCTCAATTACTCATTCATTAAATAAGTATTTATACTTCCACATACTTCTTAGGTTTTTATTCGAAGTGCCTCTTACATTTATTTCATAGTGCAGGGATGAGACATCACTTTAAATAGAAAATGCATAGGTAGGATTGAGAAAAACAATGAGGACTTTATTTCAATAATCTAGATGAAAAGTGAGAATGGCTTATAATAAGAAGAGGAGTGAAAATTGAAGTTATGGGGTATTAAATTAAGATTTGCTGGGAGTCCACGTGTAGGACATAAAAGGTGGAGAGGAGTAAAGGACACACCAAAGCTTTTTTTGCAGGGGCGAATAGAAAAGTATAACTGCTATAACTGAGAAGCTAGTTTTAAATGTGATATCAGAAGTTTGGCTTTAGAGACTGAACTCAATTTCTAACCCAAACTCCCCCAAATGGCTGTATCAGTGCAATAACTATTAAATATTCAAACAAAGAAGGACAGGTAAGTGACTGGACATATGACAGTGTTCGGGGCCAGAGCCAAGCTAGAGACTGAAGTTTGAATCATAAAGGTATAGATAGTATTTAAATCCCAGTTAGGCATGTGGTGTGAAGTTGATGAATTATCCTCTCATTTCTATTCCTTTGTTCAAGAAACTTGTTCAAATGTTGCTTACTTCGGATCACTAATTTTTTGTCACTCCCAGTAGACTGTGATCTCATTAAGGTCAGAAACTGCGTTGAATTTTTCTTTATCTTCAACCTCTAGCATTGTGCCTGGCACATGGTGGGTGCTTGTAAATTAATTAATAAATGACTTTTGACTTTCTCAAAACTTTTAGCTCTACTATGTGACATCTGGATTATGGAGTCTTGATCCAAATACAGTACTGTCTGTTGAATGAAATTCCATGTGTTGGTTTAGCATTAAACACATTAAACATTAAAAAAAGTTATGCATTCTTTATAAAAATAAAAGCGTTCATTAACATAAGTTAACAGGGTAATGGACTTCTTATATTCAAAATAAAGGGTACAACTTTAAAATAACATCTAAAAAGACGCAAAAACATAAGTGATAAGTTCTTTGACATTGGTTTTGGCTATACATTTTTGGATTTGAAACAAAAGCAATAATAAACAAGTGGAACTATCAAACTAAAAAGCTTCTGAACAGCAAAATGTAAAGGCAGCCCATAGAATTGGAGAAAATATTTGCAAATCATGTATCTGATAAGGGTTTAATATTCAAAATATAAAATGTACTCATATAACTCAATAGCAAAAACTCAAATAATCTGATTAAAGAATCGGCATCTAAAAGATGTTTTTCTTAAAAAGTTATACAGTGGCCAACCGGTACAAGAAAAGGTGCCCAACGTAGCTAATCTTTAAAGAAATGCAAATCAAAACCACATTTAGATATCACCTCACACATGTTATAGTGGCTATTAATCAAAAAGATAAGAAATAAAGTGTTGGTAAGGATGCAGAGAAAAGGGAACTCTTATGCACTGTTGGCGGGAATGTGAATTGGAACAACCTCTAGAAAACAATATGGAGGTTCTTTGAAAAGCTAAGAGTTAAATAGTTTTGTTTTCTTCAGATGACTATCCAGCAATTACACTTCTGGGAATTTATCTGAAGAAAACAAAGCACTAGCTCAAAAAGATTATCTTAATTCCCATGTACATTACAGCATTATTACAATAGCCAAGATACGGAAACAACCTAAGTATCCATCAATGGTTAAAGGATAAAGAAATTGTGGTATCTATACAATGGAATATCATTCAGCTAAATAAAAAAAAAAAGTGAAATCTTGCCATTTGTAACACCATGGATGGACTTTGTGGGTATTATGTTAAGTGAAGTAAGTCAGACAGAGAAAGACAAATACTACATGATCTTACATGTAGAATCTAAAACAAAACAAAACAAAACAAAAATGCAGCTTACAGATACAAATAACAGATCAGATTGATGTTGCCAAGGCAGAACTTGGGGGTGGGCAAAATAGGTATAGCGTGTCAAAAGATACAAACTTCCAGTTATAAGCTAAATAAGTTCTGGGGATGAAATGTACAGCATAAGAACTATAGTTATTAATACCGTAGTGCATATTTTATAGTTGTGAAGAGAGTAGATCTTGAAAGTTCTAATCACAAGAAAAAAATCTATAGATTATATGGGGAGGGTAATTGTTTTAGTTCTCTTTTATTTACAGCTACCCCAGCCAGGTTTAACGATCTTCTACCTTTTGGTTCGGATCTGCCTCCAATGGCATCCAGTTTAGGAGTAAAGAGAATGAAATTATGCATTCAATATTTGAAGAGAATGCTTTAGTGATGAGCATGACTCCAATTAACTTGCCCAAGATATAATGTCTCTGTGTTATATCATTCTCTCTCTAGTAACATTACAATGGTAGGGTCTGGCCTTTAAACTCCAACTTCTTTTGTATGTCTCTGGTTTGTAGGATTGGGTCCCTGCTTTAGTTCTAATCCATATTCCCATTCTATTATTTTATGTTAACCTTCAGTCCTCTGCCAGTTCTAGGATGATAGTCATCTTCTCATAGTCAATTCTTTGTTTGGAACAAGAGGTTATGCTACCTACAGTCAGATCTCCCCAGTGACCACTGCTCTGGACTTCTGCCTTAGCCTCCCATGGCTGGATTCCACTCACCACTGGAATGACCACTACTTCTTGGACTTCTGCTTGTTCTCAGCTTAGGCCTCTGTATTTATTGTTCCATCTGATTGTAAGAGTCTTATCCTATATTTTCAAATGGTTAACTTCTCAACATTCATAATTCAAAGAATACCTCCTTAATGGTTACACTCCAAATGGCTTCCTTCTCCTACTTTAGATCACTCTAACACATCACACCATTCTTTTTTCTTATTTATTAATTTACATATTTAATAATTGATCTTGTACCTTGAAATGTACCTTGATCTTGTCTTTTTTTGCTTATGACCCTATCCTTAAATCCTAGATACTGATGTATCCAGCATATATCAGTGTTGAATACATATTAGATTTTTAAAAAATTGGTCCCAAATTTCAGTATGTAAGGCCACTGCCATGCTCTGAGGACATTCTGAAACATATTTTCAGGTCAATCTTCAGTGTCAGTCAAAGTGTCCCCGAAGATATCAGTCTGATGCGTTTACCAGTGATAGGGGAAGACTCCCTAATTCCTAGTAATATTAAGGTTACCAAAAAATCCTTCATGTTAACATTATCTGGATAATTGTCCTATGGTTCAGAGGGCCAGACTTCCTATTTGAGTTTCCTCTTGAATGTTAGTCTATAAAGCATTCTATATCTATGTCTTAAAAAATTTTTTTAATTAAAATTAGCTCATTTCAAATACTGATATATGAAATTGTGAAAATATGTTTAAGGCAAGATTTAAGCTTAAGATAAAAATATGTCATAATTGTTTCTTTCTGATAAACTCAACATGAACAACCATGGCTTACCCTATTGTTAATATTTCTTATTATTCACTAACAAAAACTAATTAACATTTTCCTAGATTTATTTATGGTTCATCTTCAGCCTCAGTCCTGTCATTGCAGGACTCTGGGTCTTTTTGACATTCATGAAACTAATCAATAAGACTTCTATCGCTTTAATCTTTTCACCTTGTCTTCAAATATTATATACTCTGCTTTCTTATTATTTTAGTGCAAAGAATCCACCCTAACTCCCTTGGCTTCCTTTTAAGAGAAATTTCACTTATTATTGTGGTTGCTTTTTTAGAGTAAAGTTTTTATCCAATTAACTTGCTTTTAAAATTCATTTTCCTGAGTTTGATATCAGTAGCTGAAGAAAATCTTAATTCATATCACCTATCTTGAGTGGAAAACAGCCATTGTTGTTCGCTATTGTGTTTTTCACAAGAAATTGGACATACACTTTTAAAGCAAGCCAGAACTTCTCTCCCCACATTTAAAAAAAAATTATAGTAGATGAAAAATGCAGAGTTTTAAATAATATTAAAAGTTTCAAAACTCTCTTTGAGTAGAAATAGCTTGAGATAAATTCCTTAGTTCTGGGAAGCCATTTCATCTGTTTCATTCTGCCATTTTATTGAAAAATCTGTGTTTGCTTTGAGGTAAGTTGATGTGAGTCACTAGTAGATCTCATAATTTTTATAGTATTGATGAAAAGATGTTGGAAAATATCATTTAGAGATTGCAAGCATTATCTATTTTATAATAGCAGTTGATTAAATTTGCTTTAGAAGTAGATTCTATTTTATTTTAAGAATCCTTCTCATTGTTATTTAGTTATAAATATGTTGAATTAAGACCTTCTTCTAAAATAGTAACATTTACAAGAGTGATATTTTAGTTGGCCACACTGGTCTATATTTTAGAGAGCATATTATGTAAATAAAATTTTTACCTAGTATTATTATTTATTATTAGAATGATATAAATGTGTTTTCATTTTTAAGCAAATGATAATAGGAGTTCAACAGTTGTTAATCCAAAGACCATCAGAAGAAGCATAAGATTGATTTTTTTTTTCATTACTGAATGGAGAATTAAAGAAATTTACAAAGCATAGAAGATTATATCTTAAATAGGTCAGTGAGTCATCCAATATTTTATTTCAGCTAAATGGCCCAGACTTTGGGATTTGTTAGTGGACTTTGAGACATTTTCGCTTTGGTGTCAGAAGGCAAAGACTCACAATTTTGGGTTGAGTAGGACCTTCCCTGAGTGGAATTGATAGTTCCTCTATCAATAATCCTGGGAACATGTCAATGAAGACTCAAATAGTATGACTCAGCTTTCTCAGGGAGAGATGGTTTGTCCATTGGGACCTCCGGACTATTGGACCAATAGGTAAAATATACATGGTCCTTCCCATTAGGAAGGACCATAATTTGTTATGGGCAGATGAATGCAGGCTAGGACCTGTAAATGATGTGATATAGAAATAATCTTTCAATAAAGCTTGGATTTAGACCTGTGAACAAAATAACAAATTGTAGTATTTGAAAGTGGTCCTGGTACAATATTCAAATTTCCCATTTAGTTTCAGCTGTCATGAGGGAATCTGGGAAGCATCTATGTCTATGCTTAAAGGGAAGAAATATGAAAAAAAAGGCAACATGAGTGATACCTGTCTTAAGGAAGGACATAGTTTCATAGACTCTTAGAACTAAGTATATATTTTAAAATAATTAGTTCACTGTCTTCATGTAACAGATGAGGACTCTGGAACTCAGTGAGGCTAATTTGTTCCATGTCATGCATCCTATTTGTGGTTGGGCAAGACCTAGAGTGCAGAACTTCTAACTCACCATCTCAGGCTTTTGCTCTTCTTCAAGTCATTTTCTGTACTTATTTCTACTTCTTTCTATATAGAAGAAAACATTTCTTCAACATTATAGGGTCTAGATTGTTTTATAGTCTATCTAGACATATAGTCTATCTAAACACACCCTAGTATATTTCAATATCACTACTGGAACATTTTCTGATGATGTTACATATTAGTACACCAAAGCAGAGTCCTACATACACATCGCAAACTGAGTCATCATGAATCTTGAAGGTGAAACTTCAAGTACAGACAATAGAGTGAAGACATTGAAGAAGAGATTTTATATAAATAATTCTTTCTCCTAAAACCAGTAAATCGCATTTCTTCACATGTGAGAAATTCATACAAGAACTCTACCCTTTTGAGAATTGCACATGACAAGACAAATGCTTTGCTTGATCAAGATTAGAAGAAAAAAGTTATTGGCCTAGTTGGAGGTAACTTCAAGAGATTTGCTTATGGACACTAGTTATTTGTCATCATTCAGGGTGACATTAAAATACTGTTGTCTTTCCATAACTGCATCATGTAACTAAGCTAATAATAATAGTAATAAGTAATAATAATAATAATAATAATAATAATAATAATTAGCAAGCAAGGAAACATATCTAGTTATTTTTAATTACATATACAGAATTAGTAACTATGTATTAATTCGAACTTACTTCTCTATAGAATTGATCCTCTCTGGTGGTTACATTTTAGACAAAATAGAATCATAAGCATTAGAAAATACTTCTTAAAAATCACAGAAATCATAGACATTTGAGAAAAGCATTGGATTTTTAAAAAGAGAGCTATAATCAGAAACTGTATCAGAAAATAAACTTACTTTTCTCCTTGAACTTACATTATTGAGCTATGAGCTTCAACTCAATTTTTCATTAACTGATTTTTAAGCCATTTTATTTTAGGAATTCAGAGATCCAGTTGTCCTTATTTCCATTCTTTCTTCAGTAACCTCTGGATTCCTTGCTTGATCTCCTGTGTTCGCACTCCATAAACGATGGGGTTGAGGGCTGCAGGGATAACGTGGTGGAGGACATTGAGCAAGACTGGCACATCAGGGGAGACCTTCTTCTTAGCCACATGAGTGAGGACAAAGACCAGAAGGATGGTACTGAAGAAGAGGATAAGGATGAAGTGGGAGCCACATGTGCTTAGGGCCTTGGTCACGGCACCCACCGCCTTGAGTCTCAACACAGCTCTAAGTATGAAGGTGTAAGAGAGGAAGATGAGGATGAGGTCAGATCCCAGCAGAGTCCAACCTGCAGCAAACTGGTAGATACGATTGATGGTGACATCATCACAGGAGAGCCTGGAGACAGACATATTGGCGCAGATACAGTTCTCAATGACAGTTCTCTCACAATAACGAAGCCGTGCTGAGAGAATGGGGATGGGCGTTGTCATAAAGACATTTCTGATGAAAATAAAAATGGCAGCCTTGGCTACAAATTGGTCAGTGATGATGGACGGGTATCTCAGTGGATGGCAGATGGCCACATAGCGGTCATAGGCCATGACCATGAATGTGCAAGACTCCATTGCGAGGAGGCAATTCATGATGAACATCTGGAGGAAGCAGCCATGAAAGCTGATGGGCCTGAGGTCAAACCAGAAGATGGCCAGGACCTTAGGAATGACAGTCAGACAGAGCACCATGTCTAACAAAGACAGAAAGCTGAGCAAGTAGTACATGGGCTGGTGCAGGGAGGCTTCCAGTCGGATAGTGATCAGGAGAATACTGTTAGCCCCCATGGCCAGAAGGAAGAGGAGGCTGAGAGGTAGAGACAGCCAGAGCTGCCAGCTAGGTGACCTGACAAAACAATTTAGAAGGAAGTCTGAAACCCCAGTGGAGCCATTTCTGGGAGCAGTCATAGTTTCATCAGATATTTTTTCACTGGTTTTCTTTTATGATCTAAAAAGTTAGGATCAAAATTAGCCTTCATACAGACAGTGAGAGAAAAAATTGGCTAAATTGGGTGCAACTTATGTTTTCTAGCAGGTTATTTTGCTTTAAATGGAAAGTTTGTGTGTAACAGAATAGAATTACATTTTAATATTTACAAATTTTGCTTCTCACTTCTGGAATATTTCTAAGTTTTGATTGAAAAACATATATTAAAATGAGTTATGAATAATTAGCTATGAGGCAGTGTCCTTGAAATTGAGGATTGTGATAAAATGGCCCTATGATCTCAGCAGTGTAAAGGTGGTGAAACTGGTCTTTAGTAATTCCTCTCTAAATCTCTTTGCTAAGTTGCCCAGACAATGTCCCCAACATCCACACCAGATAGTCTTCAGTGTTGTCACTGCTTTCTTCTTATTTATCTTTAAGTTACTCATATACAAGAAACACAAAGATGAAATAGTAACCTTGTTCTCAAGTGGTGGCCATCACCTGGGGATTGTCATTTATAAGACAAGCGAAAGACAAAATGATAGAATAAAAAGAGCAATGTGCAGAGTGTAGGTGAGGATTAAAATGGCTCACATGCAAGTACAGTGTTCACAAGACTCCTCTCCCACTGAATTTTAAGGAAAATATAAAGAGACTGTGAAAAATGAGTTGCCTGTCACTGTGAGAAATGCTTGCAAAATATTTGCAATCAGCATGTCTTGAATCTTTAAAATCATGCTGAGTATGGTCCCAAGATCTGCCTCAGGCCTTGTACAGGTGTCCTGCTCAGGTGAAATCCTATGCATGTAAATTACTTTGTTTCATCGGTGTTTATGCTATACTGTTCTGCATCTGTTTACATAGCTGGTAAAATATAAACGTGTTTGCAGTGTGTTGAACAGACTTAGAGTACTTACCAGGCACTAAACTAAAACATACTAGGAGCATTATCTTACTGAACTATTAAAAATATAACCCTTGGAGGTGTGTCTTGTATGACTTTACAAATGAGAGAAATGGGATGAAGAAAGGTTGAGAAAATTCCAAGAGCACACAGACAGTATAACTTTCGATCTAGATGCAAAATTCTATTTGATTTTAAACCCACTTCCTAGTCCCTTGTACTGTATTCCGTCTAATCAGCCAAAGGACACTGGTTCCACAGTCTCTCAGGTTGCCTCTGAGCCCTAAAATGATATGATATTACATTTGGTTCCTCAGTCCCTGAAAAGAAACAAATCTATCTCCCTAGGGTAACAACAACTCTTAGAAGTTGAATACAGTAGTGGAGAGGCATTTTTGGAATGGGGACTTGAATGAAAGTATGAACCCAGGGCTAAATATTTTTCAGTTATCAGAATCTAATTTTTCATAATTATGAAAATGACACATTGGTTTCCATCTATGTATGTCCTCGATCCCATGCTTCCGTACCTATTCACTCTGTTTTTTCTTAGACTTCTACTTTCTCACTCGATGGCCTTGAGAATGGCTGGGTCAGTGAAGGAAAGTGAATTTTATCCTCCTCCTTCCCCAAGTCTCCTCTTCATTCCTTTTCGCTGCTCTACTTCAAAATCAAAGGAGTACCATCTGATCAGTGTCTGCCAAGAATTGTCCCTCTCTCTGGAGGTAAAGTTATTTCAAGATACATCAGGGGTTTACATTACCTCCAGCCATTTCTTTTCCTGTTATTAAAAACAGCATAATTAACATGGTTGTGGGGTTGGGGAGCACAGCATAGGGAATGCAGTCACCAGTAATGTAATGGCTAGGTGTAGAGACAGAGGAGAGAAAGAGCAATCAGGCGGATGCTTTCATCTGCTATACATATGTACTGTATACTTTAAACTAATAATAAAATAAAATGTTAAAAAAACATAGCATACATTATAACACTTCAGTAAGTTTCAGAGGTTTTAAAGTTGTCTCATCGGTCCCAATGAGATACAGGACACAAAGCAGAGTTGCCATTACACCAGTTAATTTTGTCACAGCACATGCACATTTTGGTGTCAAATTCTGACACTACATCCTTCTCTCAGGACTTGCCATTTTTTACTTCATTTTGCATGTTCATTGTTCCTCTACTCACACCTCATCTAGTAACATTATTGCACACCTATTACTGCAGCCCCGAATCTCACCGTAGTTGAAATAGGTCAAGGATTCCTCTGTGCTTTCAGGGGGAAGAAGACACTTGGAAGCACCTCTGCAGCAGGAAAGGTGGATCCACGAGGAAACCTAGAAAAAGCAGAATATTTTCTAATTTTCCTGGCTGGTATTGGAAAGATTATTTCCAGCATTAGAATAGAATTTCTGACATGTCAAAGGAAGAATTTCCAATCTTATTTTTCACTTTTTCCTCTTGCTTCTTCCTCTTTCTTCAACCAATGATCTATTTAAAGAGCAATGGGTATCTACTCAGTTCTGGGGACAAAGTACCTGGGTTTACATACAGCGTTTCTCTCCCTTTTTCATTCTTCTTCTGCAATAAGAGACAGCTTATGATGAGAGTAGGGCTGAGGACCCAAAGCTGATTATTATTTGCCCCGTCAGGGACAGGCTGAGGAAGCCAGTTGAAGCTGGATATTGATGATGGTAATTAACTCCAGCCCAGTTTCCCAGTTTCCTAGTTTCTAAGACCCAAGTAGGTCACAGTATCTTGGAAGCACAGACTTCTAAATTTGGAGGGAATACAATGTATTGTCTAGCCCCTATGGTGTTTGGATAAGCTTCTGAAATATTCCTTCTAGTCTACCCTTCAAACTTATGGACTGGATCCAGAGACAGAAAGGAAATTACTATTTTATTTCTCCTGGCAGATCTTTCTAATGTTATCATTTCAGCTTTCAGACATTCTTTATTTGCACTGAGATATGTTATTCTCCCTCTCCTCGCCCTCATACATATCTTTTGTTTTCTGATCTCTGTCACTACGGAGGGTGAGTTTATTTCTCCCCCTGATGGACCAAGTATTCACACACAGATTTGCTCTCATAGGATTTCTAGATCCCCAGACTTCAGACTATGAGGCCTGATTTGTTCTACTGGGTGAGACTTTTCAGCTCTCTCAAGACATTAGTTAAGTTTCCATAGACAAGTCTCAGCTTAGGTACATCCCCAGGACATCAAGCCCCCAGATGTAGCCAAGGCAGTTAAGAAGGGTCCTCTTGTTATAGAGGCCACAGTTTCTACTACCTCTGTCGAGACCACTCCAGCACCCTTGACTTGGGAAAGGACAGGCATGCACAGATAAGACCCCTCCGCCTCTGGCAAATCTCGGTGTTCATGCCCCACAACCCCTCTCCAGGTTTCCCTACTCAGACTCACTTTCAGAGGAAGTAGCATGGATCCTGTTCCACTGCTCTTGGAGTTCTGACCAACACAGCTGAGACGGTTATAATGTCACTGGCCTCAGGGACCCTGTCATCCTTATTCCCTTGAGAGGGAGGTGTAAATCAAGACTAGCAAGTTCATAAGGCCCTTCCAAGACAGATAGGCATAGAGTTAGGATAGAACATGACTGTGTCTCAGCAGAGCAAGAGCCTTTAGAAACCCAGGCATATGCACTGCTACACTGTGTTTAAGACCAGTGGGCAGTGGGTCATTTCTCTGAACATCAAGGATTTGCCTATACACCCACGTAGTCACATATTTATGTGCAGCCCTCCCCAAAGGTGCAATAAATTCATTCACAAGCTCCTCTGGTATTCAAGCACATTCTTAGTGGAGAATAGGTATGGTCCATCTAAATTGTTGCATGAATAGATGATCACTTATCATGACTATAATTATGACATTATAACGATATCTAGTGTAATGAAACAAACAAAAAACCTTAGTTATTGAGAAATGAAATGAGTTTTCCAGAATAGGTACTCATGGAGATGTACTTTTGCCACCATGAAAGACAATAAAGTTTGATTTGATTTTAATTTGATACTTGTTTTGGGAAATGCAGTTTTCCTTTATTTAGTTATTTATTCACCTTTGGTCCACCAGTACGGAGAGTTAAGATACCCACATTATTTACATGATGGCACACTTATGTCACCTTGATATAGCCTTCCATTAAAGTTTTTCATAATATTAGTAATGAAATATTTATTTTATTTTATTTTCAACATTCAAACTCAATCCCAAACTCTGCGCCCTCCAAACAGCCTGGTTCTGATGAGGGGCCATCTGTTTTTCAGCACCAATTTCTTTTTCTGTACATCTTGGGTTCACAGGACTGTGTTCCTGCTTTGACCCAAACTTAAGTTCTTATTACAATATTCTGTGTAGACCTTCAAATTTTCTCCTAGTTTTGGATCCTGACTTCTGCCAAGTGGCCACTGCCTCTGTTCTCTACCTTAGGTTCTTCTTGGCTATGTCTTTCATAGCTGTGGAACTTTCCCACTACTTCTTGAACTTCCCACTGCTTCTGAACAGGTTCAGAGCCTTTGCAGTGTTCTATCCACTTGGAACATACCTTCCCTATATCTCATATATTGACTTATTTTCTTTTTTAGGACCTTGTTTCAAACAGACCAAACCAGAAAGATTTATCTTAAGTACTACATTTACATTACGTCCCTTTCCCCACCTCAAATCATCCCTTAACTCATAATCTTATACAATTTTATTCTCAGCACTTCTGTTCTGAAACTACCTTGAAGCTTTGATTATTTGTGTGTCATCTGGAATCCCCTCTCGAAAGTAAGCATGAGTGTTGCCTATTTCCTCATTACTGCCTCCCTAGCACCATAATAAGGATTTGTCTACATTAGGGGTAAATGCATATTTGACAGATAATGAGATGCTAAATGTTGACCTGACAAGCTCTGCGTTGTAGCCTTGCCCCAATATTCAGCATCCACTGGGTCTACTCTTAAATATCTGTCTCACTCTTTCTGACCATGAGAGGAAGGGCATAATTATGGGTGATGTGTGAGTAAACTACAAAGTCTCACCAGCAAAATCTGAGTTTTGGTATTTTATAGATAGCAGCTATTTTGTGAAGAGATACACTGCAAGAGTTGAAAAATGAAATAGCAAGCTTGGGAAACAGAATGGCCCAAATGGAGGAAAGGATCAGTGATATCGAAGGCAGAAATCTGGAAATAAATTAGAAGGAAGAAGAGAGAAAGCGAAGAATGAAATATGATGAAAGAGAAATACAGGAACTAGCTGATATCATCAGGAGAGGAAACATAAGAATAATGGGCATTATTGAAGACGAGGAAAAGAGGCAGAGACTGGAAAGTATTTTCAGAAAAACAGTGGATGAGAATTTCCCAAATCTACAGAATGAGCTAGAGCTTAGAATTCAAGAAGTTAACAGAATACCCAATTATCTAGACCCAAAAAGGCCTTTACAAAGGCACATTGTATTAAAATTATTAAATATCAATGACAAAGACAGAATTCTCAGGGCAGCCAGGGAGAAAAAAAATGGCAACTTATAAAGGAAAACCAACACATACCTTACAAGCCAGAAAGGAGTGGAATGAAATATTCAAAATATTAAGTGAACGTAACTACTAGCCTAGAATAATGTATCCAGATAAGCTCATCTTTAGAATGAAGGAGAAATAAAGACTTTCCAGTCATATGAAAATTGAAGGAATTTTCCACTATGAGGGCTGCACTGCAGGAAATACTAAAAGGGGTCAGCTCACCTAAAACAAAATGACAAAAAAAAAAAAATACATAATTAAGAGTAAAGTAACTATCAGTCAAATAGAAGCAGAGGAGTGCATTATTCACAATAGCTAAGATGTGGAATCGACCTAAGTTTCCATCAACAGATAAATGGGTAAGACGATGTGGTACCTATATGCAGTGAAATATTATTCAGCCATGAGAAAGAAAGACATCTTGCCATTGGTGATGATATGAATGTATATTGAGGGCATTATGCTAAATGAAATAAGTCAGGCAAAGCAAGACAAATACTATATGATCTCATTTATATGTGGAATCTAAAAAAACCCAACCAACCAAACAAAAAAAACCGAACTCATAGAAACAGAAAACAGATATTTTGTTGCCAGAAGTAGGGGATGGAGGTGATGGAAATGGGTGAAGGTGGCCAAAAGATACAAACTTCCAGTTATAATATACATAAGTTCTGGGGAAGTCATGAACAGCATGGTCACTATAGTTAACAATACTGTATTGTGTATTTGAGGTTGCAAAGAGGGTAAATCTTAAAAGTCGTCATCACAAGAAAAAAATGATAGCTATATGAGGTAGGGGATTTTAACTAAACTTGTGATAATCATTTCATATATATATCATTATATATACACTCTAAAATAATGTTATATGTCAATTATATTTCAATAAAATAAAAATTTATATAGAATAAATATGTAATAAAATTAAAGTGATTTTTAAAAAAGAGTTATGATACTGCCTGAAGCAAGGACATACCCCTTTCAACAACCATATTGGGACTTGTTTATAAGTGTATGATCATTCTAAAATTCAAACATTATAGATTGCTTCCTATTTGCCATTGGTGCCAAACTTCTGGGTATCAAATTAATATTTACAATGTCTTTATTAATTGCCAGACATCAAGCTTGTCTGGATATATAAGAAGCTTGGGATGGAACTCGAGGGTTTTTTATAATTTAACAGATTATGCTGTTGCCAAGGTTGGGAACAGCAGTTTTGTGTGAAGAGTTCAGGCTTCAGGAACCCAAGTAACATGAATTTATCTTGGCTTAATCGCTCTGTCCTTGGGCTTCAGTTTCTTTTCTGAGCTTCAGTTTTCTTCATCTAAAGATAACATAAAAACCTCTCAGAGAAAATGTATGGATAAACTAAGAATATACATAAAGTGTCTGGCACATAATAGATATTCAATTAATAGATACTCTATAGAAAGGAGAGATTAGAGGAGATAAAAGAGAGCTCAACAAATAAATTCCTTGATATCTTCATTTCATGAGATCAATGCTATGAAATGTGATATAGCAGATCCTAAAGAAGACTCTTTCAAAACCCAGCACTTCAAAAATGCATACATGCAGCGTCATTTAACCCTCTCAAATGCAGAGCAGGACCAAGTGTCTAGTGCCAAAGAAAGACATCCTAAAAAACAAAAAATGTTCTCATCACAAGAAAAAGTATTATAACTTTATGAGTTGATGGATGTTAACTAAAAGTATTGTGGTAATCATTTTGCAATTTACACATATATGAAATCATTATGTTGTTACATGTCAATTGTATCACACAGTGTTACATGTCAATTGTATCTCAGTGAAACTGGAAAAAATAAAAAATATACACAAAAGGAAAAAATACTGTAGAAATATTAAATTTCAATAGAAGTCATTCAGTAAACATAAGCTTCAAGAAAAAAAATTGGATAACCCAGTAGGGAAAATTATTTAAATGATGCTTGGAAAAATGATGAATTAAACCTTTAATTACCACTGTCAAAAGAGATAGGTTACCACTATAAAATATTCCTTGGAAATATTAAACTAATGTGTGGCATCATTAGGAAAGAGATTGCAAAACAGTGAAATACACTTATCTGTGAAAATTAAACCCTAGAGCTTCCATGCCTGAGACACCGTTGACAGCTGTATCATCCACAGCTTGAGATGGAGACTGAAACAAATGGGACAATACAGAGAATAAATGGGTGTGTTGATTTCTGTCTGGGAGGGGCAGGTCAGTGTGGGATGGGGATGTTCCCTGAAATTTGATTGAAAGTTCTAAGGTCATTATGGGCAAATGAGTGGAACAAAATGAAGATCTTAAAATTATGAAAATGAAGATAATGAAAAGAACATATAACACTTTAAACAATACAACTCCTTCACCACTGCCCCTCTAAATTCCTGAAAAGTCGTCAATCTCCTTTACAGAGAAAAAAAAAAAAACTAAAGAAAGAATAAACTAATAGAAAGAAAAGGTAGGGAATTCTGTACCCAGAGATTTCACACAGAAAGAACATCTTAACGGAATCTAGGAGTGTCTAATGATCCAGAAGATGGCACATCTATCATAAGTGTCAGAGAAAAGAGTCAAGGATGATCAGGGTAAAACATTTGACCCCAAGAGCCAAAGTTCTGGGGTTAAATGTCTATACTGCCACCCAAGCAACAATTCATAACACAAAAGCCATGCTGAAATAGGAGGAGATAGGACAAATATTATATCCTTAGCAAATCAGGGAACAGTCAGATTTTTTTAAAGGCATTGTATAAAGCATGTTTATTTAATATCCAAACACACTGACTCTAATCCAGCTCCAAGGCTTGGCAAGACCTTGGTAAGGATTCAGCCAGGAAAAATTCCTAAGTAATCAGAGAATGCAGGAAAAGGAAGATTCCTTGGAAGCAACGGAAAACAAAGGTTTTCAGAGGAATATTTCCATTGTTGTCTGAAATGTTGAGAAAAGAAGAATTGGAACACAGGCCATGATTAAAAGTGAAATTCTCTTTCCAACATAAAAATAATTCCTGACTTGTATTAACAATTCCAAAAGTGGAGCCGATCCTTTTCACTTCTTACAACCTCCTCCGTAGCTTCCGGATTCCTGCTTGATCTCCTTGGTTCTCACGCCTAAACAATGGGGTTCAGAGCTGGGGGATGAGGTGGTGCAGGATGTTGAGCAGGATGGGGACATCCGGGGGGATTCTCTTCCTGGCCAGGTTAGTGATGACCAGCACCAGCAGGACTGTGCTGAAGAAGAGGATGAGGATGAAGTGGGAACCACACGTGCTCAGGGCCTTGGCTGCAGCCCCCTCAGCCTTGATCTTTAGCACAGCTCTCAGGGTAAAGGAGTAGGATAGAACAATAAGGATGAGGTCAGAGCCCAGGAGGGTCCAGGCTGCCACAAACTGTTACAGCTGATTGAAGGTGATGTCATCATATTCTTTCCCTTATCAAATATATGATTTGCAAATATATTCTCCAATTCTATGGGCTGCTTTACATTTTGCTGTTCAGAAGCTTTTTAGTTTGATATAGTTCCACTTGTTTATTATTGCTTTTCTTTCAAATCCAAAAATGTATAGCCAAAACCAATGTCAAAGAACTTATCACTTATGTTTTTGTGTCTTTTTGATGTTATTTTAAAGTTGTACCCTTTATTTTGAATATAAGAAGTCCATTACCCTGTTAACTTATGTTAATGAACGCTTTTATTTTTATAAAGAATGCATAACTTTTTTTAATGTTTAATGTGTTTAATGCTAAACCAACACATGGAATTTCATTCAACAGACAGTACTGTATTTGGATCAAGACTCCATAATCCAGATGTCACATAGTAGAGCTAAAAGTTTTGAGAAAGTCAAAAGTCATTTATTAATTAATTTACAAGCACCCACCATGTGCCAGGCACAATGCTAGAGGTTGAAGATAAAGAAAAATTCAACGCAGTTTCTGACCTTAATGAGATCACAGTCTACTGGGAGTGACAAAAAATTAGTGATCCGAAGTAAGCAACATTTGAACAAGTTTCTTGAACAAAGGAATAGAAATGAGAGGATAATTCATCAACTTCACACCACATGCCTAACTGGGATTTAAATACTATCTATACCTTTATGATTCAAACTTCAGTCTCTAGCTTGGCTCTGGCCCCGAAACGCTGTCATATGTCCAGTCACTTACCTGTCCTTCTTTGTTTGAATATTTAATAGTTATTGCACTGATACAGCCATTTGGGGGAGTTTGGGTTAGAAATTGAGTTCAGTCTCTAAAGCCAAACTTCTGATATCACATATAAAACTAGCTTCTCAGTTATAGCAGTTATACTTTTCTATTCGCCCCTGCAAAAAAAGCTTTGGTGTGTCCTTTACTCCTCTCCACCTTTTATGTCCTACACGTGGACTCCCAGCAAATCTTAATTTAATACCCCATAACTTCAATTTTCACTCCTCTTCTTATTATAAGCCATTCTCACTTTTCATCTAGATTATTGAAATAAAGTCCTCATTGTTTTTCTCAATCCTACCTATGCATTTTCTATTTAAAGTGATGTCTCATCCCTGCACTATGAAATAAATGTAAGAGGCACTTCGAATAAAAACCTAAGAAGTATGTGGAAGTATAAATACTTATTTAATGAATGAGTAATTGAGGGATCATGATGGCAAAGGGTCAGGATGAAGGAGATAATTAATACCTAAACACGTGTTCAGTTGGGATTTGAGGAGGGGGTAGTCATGGTAAATATCATGTTAGTGGTTGAGGAAGTTTAAGTTCAAGATGAAGGCAGCAGCGTGGATGTCATATTGTGTCTCTTGTGGTATTCAAATGAAACCATCTCTAAAGCATGCCCAGGCTTCCATAATCACTCATCTTTGACTCATACCTCTCAATAGTGGTCCTTGAATAGCTTGATAATTCCTTGCTTGATTTCTTGGGTTCGTACTCCATAAACTATGGGATTTAGGGCTGGTGGGAGGAGATGGTGCAACACATTGAGAAGAATGGGCACCTCTGAGGGCACCTTTTTTTCTGCTTTGTTTGTGAAAATGAAGACTAGTAGCACTGTATAGAAGAAAAGTATAAGAATGAGATGGGAACCACAAGTACTCAAGGCCTTGGTGGCTGCACCCCCAGTCTGCAGATGCAGAACAGCCCTCAAGATGAAACAGTAGGACAGCAAAATGAACATCAGATCAGAACCTAGTAGGCACCAAACACTCACAAACTGATAAAGCTTATTTAGACGAATGTCCCCACAAGAGAGCTTTGCCACAGAAATGTTGGCACAGATACAGTTCTCTATCACATTGCTGGCACAGTAGTTGAGCCTGGCAGCCAGAACTGGTGTGGGCAGTGTGGCCAGAAAATTTCGGAAGACAATGAAGATGACTGAATAAATGACAAACTGTTCATTGATGATGGACGGGTAGCGCAGTGGGTGGCAGATGGCCACATAGCGGTCATAGGCCATGACCAGAAAGGTGGAAGACTCCATGGGAATGAATGTATTCATGATGAACATCTGTAGGAAGCAGCCTGAAAAGCTGGTGTGCTTCATGTTGAACCAGAAAATAAGCAGGACCTGCCAAAATCATTACTCTCAAAAACTGTGTATCCATTCCCACCCGAGGGTACCTAAACCTGGAAAACCCTCAGATGGCTTCAACCATCCATATCCCCAAACCACAGCCCCCAAATCCCAGCCAGGACAGTTTCCTAGTCTCAAACACCATCTATGTGCATCTCAATCTTCAGAGTCTCATTTGTATCAATTTCTTTCCATCTATTGCCCACATTTTTTGTTTAAAAATGTTTACTTCTAGCCTGTCTTCTCTTGATCTCCAGAATTCTTACTCAAACTCTGGCTGACACATCTGCCCACCTGAATATATCGCAAAGACATCAAGCCCAGTTAAGTCCAATATTTATATGTAAAAACCGTCCAACCTTTCCATAATCGTAAGAAACCTCTTCCAATTATACTTCCTATATCAATATATGACATAACCATACATGTAGTCACATTTTAGAAAGTAAATTCTAGAGCTTTTAGATGCAAGAATGGAATAATAATTCATAGTCAAAGAGATCTCCCTAGAATTAAAAAGAAGGGCAAAACTTGAAATATCACTTGTTTAGACATCGAGAGAAAGCCTGACAGTTGGGAAAGAATGAATCCTTTAAAGACTATGGGCATTGAAAATGAGAGGGGACATATCTGGGACCTGTGATAGACCTAATGTGATGGTGCAGGCTACTCACTGAGGATTTTCCTTCAAGGGTAGGAGGATTTACAGCAGAAAAAAGTACTGGTTAGAGAAAGATGACTGAGTGCCTGAGAGTTTATTTAAAGAGGGACTGACCTTGGGGATTACTGTGAGGCAGAGGATGACATCCAGAATGGAGAGGATAACAAGAAGGTAGTACATGGGCTCATGCAGAGATGCCTCCTGCCAGATGGCAAGTAATAACACAAAGTTGGCCCCAAGGGCCAAAATCAAGAGGGGTGCCAGGACTACAGATAGCCAATGCTGTGTGTCCTGCATTCCTGGAAGGCAGATCATCAGGAATTCAGTCACCTGGGCACTTATGTTGTTGAAAGAGTTGTTGAGATATAATACCATGACTGGTTGGTGGTCCTGGAACTAGCTGAAAGAAAAGAGACATGAATTTATGGCTTAACTGCTTTATGAATAAGTTATTTAGCTGCCCTCATTCTAGGCTGTGAAGTTTCTCCACAATTCTGTTGGCATAGAATGTGTCTACTTTAAATTAGATCGTATCACTCCTTGTTAAAACAGTTTCCTTAGCATACATAACTTCATAAATAAATGATAACTCCCTTCACATGAATATCTTCCAACTCCATACACACACAGACTCAGCCACCTATAGAACATACTTTGCTTTGCCTCGTCTCTGTTTTCCCATTGGTCATATCTTATAGAATCAACTCTCTTGCCCTTAGATAACAACTGTCCCATTCTATCTGCCAAGAGATACACTTCTCAGAAAATTTTTTCTTGTTACTCTTTTTACATGCACAGTTAGATGCTGCTTCTTTCCACCGTTTCTCTATGATCCTTAAATATCCCAGTCATGTAACTATTAAAGTATTAATAAAACTTTCCTATACTCATTGATGTTTCCTATTTATTTTCTAAAATGTCTGTGTTTCATCTGCCAACATTGGGATCTTATCTTTTTATTACAGCACAGAGAAGAAACAATGCACCTGCTAACATAATAGGCACTCTGTAAGTACAGTTCCGATATATAAGACTGATAGATTGTTAAAAGTATTATGATGCCCTTGACTAAATTAATTTAGCTTTTCCATATCTTGCTCTACTACAAACCTCCAGCATTCTTGCTTAATGCTCAGTAAAATGTTGAACGAAGCAGCATTGGATCAAAAAGAATTTACTGGTAAGGGGAAAAAAAGCAAGTGATTAGAACAATAAATACAAAAGATACCTGTGCAGTGTCTTATTTGCATTTGCATATGTATTTGGTAAATAACTACATAGAAAAGGGAACCAACTCTGCATTTCCCTGGAACAGGAGGGGAAAAAAGGAAATGAGCGCTCTAAGAAAATAATTGCAGGGATACTTAAACATACCCCGGGATATAATGCTACACAGACCGAAGCTTCTGTTCTCTTTGAATATCTTTTTAACCATCTAGGAACCTGCTGGTGAAGAAGTCGCCAGGTTCTGCTGTGCTCTCCTCTGAAGCAGAGGAAAAATCATCTCTTATGGATGGATCTTTGAGCATGATGTTGGGGCACCTCTGGGCACAAAAATAAGCCCCCAATCAAGGTGTACAGTCTTTTATTTAATTTTCTAGAATATATAGCATGGGCTCCTTATCAGGATTTTCTTTTATCCAGACCAGTAGTTCTCAAATGTGAGAATGCAACAAATCACTTGGAATTCTTGTGGAAACACAGATCGCTGAACCCAACTCTGTTACCAAATATATAGGTCTAGAGAGAAGCCCAAGAATTTGAAACATTTCTAACAGATCCCCAGGTAATGCTGATGTTGCTTTTCCAAGACCAATACTTTGACAATGACAGTTACATCCAACTGTAATAACAGATCTAACCAGTGATTTGACTAACCCAAGCCAAGGCTGCTGCTTTAGTTCAGACAGCCCTAGCCACAGTTCTGCTCAGTGTCAGAGAACAAACATTATGACCATGCTTCGCACAAAACACTATACAACATGTTAGACACACGGTACATCAAAGAATGGTTTCTGCCACCTTAGAGGAGGAGACAAAAACATTAACATTAAATCACACCAAGGATTACACTAGTACTAATATTTATTGAGTTCATAATGTGTCATATTATTTTAATTAACTGATGTTTTATTTTTTTCTTATAACTAATGAGATACATATTTTTACAGTGAACAACTACAGTTAACAGTTCCTAATGAAGATTCAAAATATACATGTTATGGGTTGAAATGTGTCCCTCAAAAAGGTATGTAGAAGTCCTAACCTCCAGGTTTACAAATAGGATCTTTGTGGATATAATAAAGTTAGCAGTTACCAATTAACAAAAAGATTGATGAACTTCATTTCAACCACACTCTGATCGTATATCCCAGGGTTCCAGTTTAATATGTTTGTGTGGTAAGTTAATTATCAGACTCTATCCTTGATAGGTCCTGGGCTTTGATTTTTTTCTCCTTATGCCCAGATAGTTCCAAATTTTGCTTCATTTTATATTCATTTCTTCAGGGTTGGAAAAAGTCCTCAGGAGCTGCAGTAGCTTTAAATCCTGGGATTATATCTCAGTTCTTACCTTCTTCTAGATGTTGATCGTGCCTTCTTAACTCGATTGCCTTTAAAAATATGTTTCTATATTGTTAATTCAAGAAGCTTTTTTCAGTGACCAAATAGCTTGGTAAAAATTTAATTATTGACAAGTGTTTTATATGCATATTACTCAATAATATATTACAAAATATACAGTGAGTCCTCACTTAAGGTTATTTGTAAGTTTTGGAACTACAACTTTAAGCAAAATGAGAGGTAACAAACGCAATTTTACCATAGGCTAACTGATATAAACCTGAGTTAAGTTCCTATGGCATATTTCTGGTCACAAAAACATCACCAAACTTCTGAACAAAGACCCAAACACTCCTTATATTAAACATTGAAAAAAATGTGAGCTATATGTACATTTAAGAAAGATTGATAGAACCAAGAAGGATAATTATTTTTCTAACCTGCTTATTTCAGTTCAGGGTTGGAGGTGGCTGAATCCTCTGTCTGCAGCTCAGGGCACAGGCTGGGAACCCACCCTGAACAGAACATCCTTCCACGTCAGGGTACACTCGCACACACATCTGCACTCTCTCAGACTGGGGTAATTTAGACACACCAATTTTACCAGACGTGCAGATCTTGGAAATGTGAGGAAACCAGAGTACTTGGAGAAAACCTGAGCAGACATGGGAAAACGTGCAAACTCCACACATCCAAAATCAGTTTTTTTCTCTTTAACATTATAATGAAACATGGAGCTCCAATGACTCAATCAGTTAACATGTGGTATTTATACAACATTATAATGAATCAATGTTGAATGAAATGACACTGAGGAAATGCTGTATGTGTTATATCATAATGTCATATATATTATATAACAATTATATAATATGTAAATATAAATATATAATATATAAATATGAGTGTGTATGTGTGTGTCTCCACAGCTTTCTGACATCTAAAGTTGCAGTTGAGATATACCATCTGTTAAATCGCTCTTCCTTTGTAGGTAATGTATTACCTCTCTGGCTCTATTAGACATTTTTTTTTTTAGGGTTTTTTTAGGATTTAGTGCATGGAGGGAAAGGGATCACATTCCATCTACATTTCTGCCCTACAGTTGAATCTCTCCAGGATTCTTGTGTTCACAGCCCCAAAGATCCTACATTTAGCTTGAATCTCCCTATCCTAAGGAACATCTAGAGACCTTCACAGGAGAGGCCATTTTTCAGGTCCCATTGTGCATCAGTTCAGAGTAGAGCTGTGCTGGTGACAATCACACGTGTTTTCACAAGGAATTGATGCCAAGTGTTGCTCTGGGGAAGGTGAGTGTGTTAACAGTTGCATATTCTACAACCATACTTAGGAAACAGTTTAGACAAAATACAGCCATGAAGATAAATCTTGGCCATTGAGATCACGTGCGTAAACAGGGCCTCTCTCAGTGATGGTCCTGAGCACTGATGCTTCCCCTGTGCGAGAAGGGCTCACAGGGGAAGTGCTCACTGCCCCCCTCAGTTGCCCATGGTCCATATTCCTTGAGATCCAGTGTCATTTTGTGCCATGGATGTTGTTCTGTCAACCCCCTACACAGAGTTTTAATGCTGAGGATACTTCATTCCGTTCTTCCCCATAGGCGTAGCCATAGCAATTTTCCTGAGAAGATTTTCATCACTTGGTTTCCTTACTCTTCTTTTCCCAGAGTTTCTTTTTCTTTTTTGCACAACTCTAGAGCCTTTGATCTCTTTTCCCTCACTCTATTCATGATGCTGAATTAAGCCTTCTATAATATATTCTCCTGGGAAATAGCATAGGGGCTCAGGGACCGAGTGCTTAACATGGGCACTGACTCCTGTGAGCAATGAGGAGAGAAGGGGCAAAGTGGAGCCAGGGTGCATAAACCAGCCTCTGGAGGCCTTGGAGGGCCAGTTTAGGTGCTTTTTTCCAACAGCCAGGAACAGCAGCAGCGCAGCCTTCTGAAGTTGGTGAGTCTCAAGTAGGGGCAAGGAAAATTATGAGGAAGGAGGCAACGAGGAGTGGAGGGGAGTTTGGGAGCCTGGTATGTACATAGCTGGAACTCTTTCCATGGGTTCTGTGTAGATGCTGAAGCTGCTAAGATACATACATCCTGGTACAAGAGTGAATGTCATGGATTAATCTAAAGCTATTACTTCATTCAGAGCTGAGGCCTAGTCTTTCTGTGGCCATACTAGGTTAGTGGATTCCAAACTTCTGGAGACTCAAAGGCTCCTACCTGCATCATGGCTAGAATGCCAAGGCTCTGTGCCTGGCTTGGCCAGACTCTTCCTTTCTGCACTAGTGTAAATTCACCCAGGAGCCAAGGTGGTCAATCCTTTTCTAGGCAATCATAGCTGAGCTTGGATCTTCTGTTGTAATTTGGTTCATTCACGACTTGTCTGACCTTTCTAGACTGTCAATATCTCATGGTCAGAGACCATGTTTTGTTCATTAGTGCTTAGGACAAGGAACCACTACGACCACTCATTGTAAATATTTGTAACTACAAATCAATGGAATTGGAGTACTGCATATCAAAACAATGCCCCAGATGGCCAACAATCCCTCATTGCTCAGATCAGGAGGCCTCAGTTTCACTGAGGAGAATGCAGAGAGGAGAAGAGTGGTCCCAGTCATTAAGGAATTTAAAAGGGACTATAAAACAGAACTGAGTGTATATTACCACCCGGGAGAATATGTCAATATTATAGGAGGTCTGAAAAGGACATTTCTTCCCTTATCAGCTAAAAGATCCCCAGTAACCTCTTGACCGCAGTCTCTCTTTGCCCCCTCAGCCTTTTTTACACTAAGTCCTGTAGTCTTCCCACCCCTTAAATGTGTCCTTTCTTCTCTACTTGCATGGCCTTTGTTCATATCATAAACCACTTCTTCGGACTATTAGGACTCTCAAAAAAGCCCCTGCATTCTGTCTGATTCCCTTTTGCCCCATGTGTAGCACATCACTTCCCTGTTTTCAAATCTCCTGCTACAGTGTGCACAATAACGCCTGCTAACAGGTGGACCTCACATGCCTGCTTATGCACTTGGATTCCTTTGATCCTTGTCTCCTGGCACTCAGTTCTCCTACCTCCTTCTCACAAAGAACTAAGGATCTACCAGTCCCTAACACCTTAGCACTAATCATACTGATCAGGCCTGTCTTCTCTTACCATTGCCTACAAGGATAGTCCCCCTTCATCCCCTGATGATTTGTTACCTTTTATTTATACCATTCTCTGATGCTCTCAGCTTGCCACGTCTCTGGGTCTGATAAAACCTCAGGAAACAATAGCCCTTTTCCCTTCCCGCAACAACACTTCAAGTTAGATATCATTCATCTACTTCATAAATGAGGCAACTAGGTTCCATAGGGTTTAAATAGATGTCAGGGTCATCATATAAGAGCCAGACTTGGAATTTATGTCTCAGGACAACTTTTCAACCACAGCACATTACTTCATTCATACATACTTTGTTCCCTTTCCTCTGTTTTTAAGATCATCTATTACAGAAACAACTCTGAGGATCCAGAACTTGAGGTTATTGGAAAGGACAAGCCTTTTCAGAAAAGGTAGACACATTTTTATCTTTCTTATTTCTTGATTCACATTATTTTCCTAATCACATATGAAACTACAGGAAATTGCTGATACATAATTTTCCCTACCTTCTTTTTAACCCTGAATTCTTGGTTCTCAGTCCTGATCTCACCACATACTGGATCTAAAATTTTGATCAAATTATGCTGGTCCATTTCTCTGCACCCTTTCAATGTCTGTGAAATTAGGATAACTATTAATTACTCTTAAGTGTTTTTAAAGGATAAAGTGTGATTGTGAATATAAATATTCTGCATAGTGCCTAGCACATGATGAATGTTCAGTTAAATGTTAGTGATGCTTGATGATGATGATGACTTTCAAACTGCATTGCAACAGGTTAAGAGCCCCAGTGGAAACCAGATTTCAACTACATCTAGAATGTATAATTTCTATGGTGATTTATTCTGTTCTACATATTAAAGAACTTTTAATTTCTAGCTTGCACAGGACCCTTTACATGGCCTCACCCAACAACGATTCCACTGCTTTAGTCTCTGAATTCCTACTCATCTGCTTTCCTAACTACCAGAGTTGGCAGCACTGGCTGTCCCTGCCCCTCAGCTTCCTTTTCCTTCTGGCCATGGGAGCCAACGCCACCCTCCTGATCACCATCCGGCTGGAGGCCTCTCTGCATGAACCCATGTACTACCTACTCAGCCTCCTCTCTCTGCTGGACATGGTGCTCTGCCTCACCGTCATTCCCAAGGTACTGGCCATCTTCTGGTTTGACCTCAGGGCCATCAGCTTCTCTGCCTGCTTCCTCCAGATGTTCATCATGAATTGCTTTCTTGCCATGGAGTCTTGCACTTTCATGGTCATGGCCTATGACCGCTATGTGGCCATCTGTCATCCATTACGATATCCGTCTATCATCACTGACCAATTTGTGGTTAGGGCTAGTGTATTTATTGTGGCCCGGAATGCCCTCTTTTTAATTCCTGTTCCAGTCCTTTCATCAAGACTTAGATACTGTTCAGAGAACATCATCAAGAACTGCATCTGCACTAACATGTCTGTGTCCAAACTCTCCTGTGATGACATCACCTTCAATCAGCTGTACCAGTTTGTGGCAGCCTGGACCCTCCTGGGCTCTGACCTCATCCTTATTGTTCTATCCTACTCCTTTATCCTGAGAGCTGTGCTAAAGATCAAGGCTGAGGGGGCTGCAGCCAAGGCCCTGAGCACGTGTGGTTCCCACTTCATCCTCATCCTCTTCTTCAGCACAGTCCTGCTGGTGCTGGTCATCACTAACCTGGCCAGGAAGAGAATCCCCCCGGATGTCCCCATCCTGCTCAACATCCTGCACCACCTCATCCCCCCAGCTCTGAACCCCATTGTTTATGGCGTGAGTACCAGGAGATCAGCAGGGATCTGGAAGCTACTGAGGAGGTTGTATGAGGTAAAATAAGTGAGATCTGACGTTGGGAACAGAAATTGATAATGGGAAATAATTTTCATGATGCGTAGAAAATTTAAATAGCTATTGCATGAATAAGTTTGGATTTTTCTTTCTCCAATGTTTCAGTTGACTATGAAGATATTCATTTTCATATTTTGGCTCCTGTGTTTCATTGCATAGATTGGAACCTTAGTTTCTTGCATTCAGGAGTTACCTGGAAGTTTCTCCCGGCCTCATCTATGTGAGAGGGACTTGTCAAGTTATAATTACAGGAGCCTAATTAGAGTGATATTATTTTTAAAATAAATAATAAACAGTAGTCCAATCACTTTCAATGCTTCTATTTTCTCAATTGCTTAATACTTAGATATGTATTAGATCTCTTGGTTTTACCTGACACAGGTCAAACTCATTTTGTGCCATGAATGGGTCTCTTGGCTTCAGAGCTTTGATTCTCATAGTTGAGTGAATGACATGTGACATCTATTGCCTTCTCTAGCCCTGCCAGATCTTGTTAATATATTCATCTAATGTCACTTCTCTGTAGTAGAATTTCCTGTAGTTCTTGCCTTTTATTAATGAATTAAAAAAAAATTTTAAAGGTGACTCAGTTGTGTGTGTGTGTTTTAAGTAAGAATGTGTGTGTGTGTTTACTTGTTTTTCAGATGTGCTTTACCAACTTCTAACTTCATCTGATCCTTCCTGACGTTTCCATCAGATTTCAGGCACTATGTATATTCTCCACTCTCTTCTGCTTATCTTAGATGTACTAAAATTGGCTTTCTCATCCTACTTTCATTCCTGTTGTGTCAATCCTTATACTCTGTGCTGATGCCAGCATAGCTGCCTATAGGATCCAGGCCTTTGAATTAGTAGGTTATTTGAACAATGATAAGTATGTTTCACTCTTTGCATTTTCCTTCTTGATCATGCCCTGAAAATGATGGAGATTCGGATATTGGCTAGCATTTCCTGGGATTAATTTACATTGGTAACTAAGCCCCTTTTTGGATACTGAGAAGTTCATACATCAGTCATTTAAGAATGTCCTCTAATGTAGCTGATCTGTGATGAAGTTAGCCACTCTTAGGGGACTTGTAAAATAACATCATTTCTGCAGTCTTTGCTTATATCAAAGTAATGGCTTTGCTCTACTCTCTCTTCTCTGTTTTACAACTCCAAAAACTGACCCTAACCAAAGCACAAAGCTTCTCACTCTTCTCTTCACCCATTATTCCCGTTGCTCCTGGCTCATTATTTTCAGTTTGTGTCCTCCAGTATTTTTTTATTAAAGCCTATGCTCAAGAATCTTCTTCCACATAAAAAAAACAATACCTTTGCTTTTATTTGACAAACTATGCCCATTCTAGAAGTCTTAATTAAACTCCACCTGCTCCACAATATCTTCGTCTAATGACCCCAATGGAATTAATCTCTTATTTTTATTTTTATTTTTTCCGGCTTCATTGAAATATAATAGACAATTGGTTGCTCATATTCGCACTGTAAAATTCAATGATTTTTCAATTATAGTTGGCATACAATAATATATTAGTTTCAGTTGCACAGCATAGTGATTAGAGATCTATATAACTCACAAAGTGATCACTCCACTAAATCTGCTTAGTACCCCTTTCCCCCTTACATATCTTTTAAAACATAGCTAACTATTTTCCTTATGGTACACTTTATATCTCCATGTCTGTTTTATAATTATCCATTTATACTTAATCCCTTTGCCCTCTTTTACCATCCCTCCCCACACCCCCATCTAGCAATCCTCAAAATATTCTCTGCATCTATGAGTTTATTTCCATTTTCGTAGTTGTTATTTTGTTCTTTAGATGCTACACGTATGTGAAATTGTGATATTTTTCTTTCTCTACCTGACTTACTTCATTCAGCATAATACCCTCTACGTCCATCAAACAATACCTTTTTCTATCCCCTTCTTTTTAGTCTGTGTGTGTCTTTTAATCTGAAGTGAGTCTCTTGTAGGCAGTTGGGGTCTTGTTTTCTTATTTATTCAGCCACTGTATCTTTTGGTTGGAACACTTAATTCTTTTCCATCTGAGGTACTTGTTGATAGGAATGTAATTGTCACCATTCTTTATTCATGTTTTCGATACATGTTTTCTTCTCTTTAAAGAAGTCTCTCCAAAATTTCCTGTAATACTGACTTGGCGTTGATAAATTCCTTTATCTTATTTTTGTCTGGAAACTCTATATCTGTCCTTCGACTCTAAATGAAAGCTTGGCAGGATAAAGTACTGTTGGTTGTAGATCCTGGGGTTTCATCACATCAAATATTCTGAGCCAAGCCCTTCTAGGCTGCTTAGCTTCTTTTGAGAAATCAGCTGCAAGTCTTACGGTGCTCCCTTGTAGGTAACTAGCTGCTTCCTCTTGCTGCTTTTGAGGTTCTCTCTTTGTATTTAACCTTCGGCATTCTAACTATGATGTTTCTTGGTATGGACCTCTTTTGGTTCCTCTTTCTTGGAACTCTCTGAGCTTCTTGGGGTTGTATGTCTATTTCCTTCCCCAGGCGAGGAACGTTTTCCATCATTATTTCTTCAAATTGCTCTTCACTCAAACAGCTCTTCAGCGTGTTTTCCTTCTGGTTCCCCTACGACATGGATATTTTTACATTTAATTGTGTCCCATAGGCTCCTTAAATTAGTATTATAGTCTTGGCTTCTTTTTTCTTGCATTCTGATTGAGCGTCCTTGGCTTCCCTATCCTCTGTATTGGTGGTTTGACCCTCTTCGTTATCCACTCTGTTGTCTCCCTCTAATATACTCTTCATCTCAAATAATGTGTTCTTTATTTCTGACTGGTTCCCTTTTATAATTTCCATTTCCACTTTTATGTTTTTTATCTCCTTGTTAAAGTTCTCACTGAGTTCTTTCACTAAGTTCGCTGAGCATCTTTATAACCAGTGTTTTGAACTCTGCCTCTACGAGACTGCTTGGCTCCATTCTCCCTGGATCTCTGTTCTGTTCACTCATATGGTTTCTGCTTTGTCTTCCCATTTTGGCTGCCTTTCTCTGTCTGTTTCTTATACTAAGCAAAGTCCTAAGTCTCCTGGTCCTGTTGGAGTGGCTTTGTGTAGTAGGTGTCCAGTGGCACAATCCTGAAATGTTCAGCTGCAGGCCAAGTTAGGCCCAGTCTGTGTCACTTTGAGGCCACCTGTTAAGATTCAACAAGCAATCCACAGATGCTGTGCTTATAGTTGCCTCAAGGCCATGCCAGAATCCGAGGCCAATTGCCACCAGTGTGAGTCTTGGAGTTGGCTCAGCAAGGAGCACCAGACTCACTGAGGACGTAAGAGGATGTGGCTTGGATGGGGCCGTGAGTTTGGGGAGACAGAGTTTCAGGGAATCCTCTAGACAGAGCGACCTCTATTATCCAGCTTGATGACATCTCAGCTATGGCCGTGCTGAATGCCCACAATGGAATTAGGGAGGGCTCAACAGAGGAACAGTGGATACCACCAGCCCTTCTTCCCGGGGGAGAGCCTCGCCTCCGTCTCTTGCTCTGACAACTCAGTGTCTCCCTGTGAGTCCCTGGTAACCCCTAGCAGCCAATCTAGAGCTGGTGCTCAGAGAGAGCAGGTCCATCACCATGAGAGTCCACTCGCAGACATGGCACCTTTAAGAGGCATCTATAGCTGCCACAGCTTCTGTCCCACTCAGCGGCTAGGAACTTAGCAGCCTCGCATCTTCACCCTCTCCTACCTTCTACTATTGCAGGGTGATTTCTTATTTCTCTTCCTAGTTGTAGTGCTTCTGTTCATCTAGAACCAGGCAACTTTGCTTGCTGTTTGCTCCATGTTTCTGTCACAACTTTGATTTGGTTGCAAGAGGGGTGAACAAAACCTCTATCATCTATGCCATTTTTTCTCCTCAGAGAATTAGTCTATCTTGAGCCACGTGTATATCTCCCTCTGATAGTAGATTATAAAATACTCTGAGTCTGGTGAAGAGTTTTATTCATCTTCTTAACTTTACATACTTTAGAGCTACTAATACAATTCTTTATATAGGGTAGCTTTTTTTGGTTGAATAAAAGTGAATGACTGATACACACACCGCTTGTTTTTTATTTCCCCTGCAAACTTCTTAGGGAAAAGAGATTGTTAATATACTGTATTCTCCAAAACACTTTACAAAAAGACTTGCGTAAGTCACAGTTCAATGTGAATTTATATAACATAGAACTCAAGAGTGCTTATCTTGGAATAAGATAAGGATGACTTTTATTTAACTCCCAGGCACACCAATTTGGCCACTGGTTAGATGTGCAACTTTTAATTCACCAACTGAGCTCTAGTTTTCTTATTTAAGAAGAGTGATAATTTCCCTTTTATTACATGATCTACCAGAGTGTTGGATGACCTAATTGATGAAAAGTTTTCAACCAGAGCCAAAAACATGCTAATAACTTATACCCGGAATTTCCTTTCATTATTTTTCTATGCACACTGCATTCTTAAATGTCTTCAGATAAACACCTGTATTATTTTATACACCATGCACTTCGGAGAGTTCTTGCCTTATGTGTCATTCTCAGTCCCCATTGCAATTTCTTAATTACAATGCATCATTCCCTTATAAAAACCTTTCCTTATTTGAAAATCATGGTGTTCTGTTGTGGCACCCTCAGTTGTTCCTTGTTCTAAGTCATTTATTGAAATCTTAGTTCTTCTGCTCCATTTCAGATGTTGGCAGTTGGCTAACGGACTAGTTGAAATGGATTCAGACTGAAAGTACTGAGTTTAGCTCTTCTAATGAAACGTTATAGGCTGTCCATGAACAGAGAACAGAAAAGAAAAGAAAAGACAAGACAAGAAAGAAAAGAAAAGACAAGAAAGAACAGAAAAGAAAAAAGAAAGCTCTCAAGTCGGACAGTGAGGGACATGTGCCCATAGACTCACTATATATAGCTCTACAATTTGTTATGCTACTATTGTTATTTCACTTTTTAAACATTAGAAAGTTTTAAATTCTCTGTAATTTACTTCTTGAAGCACAAATACTTGGTAGATTTTCCACATTGGCCATCACTTTTTGTTTATTTCTTGATACACAGAATTTCACATTGATAGAGACTAAGTCTTCATGTCTCCTGTCCTCTTAGAATTCCCACTAAAGAATATTTGGTAAATAGACATCCAAAATTTGCTGAAATTCCTCTAATGACAAGGAAGTCCCTGTCAGCACCTGAGCGAGAAAACCCCTGCTTCTATTTGAGATTTTTAAAAAGTTTCTCTCACTTCTCTGTATTTTTGTCCTAGACAAACGTGTCCTGGAAACACTTTCTGGTGAATTAAAATTCCAGCACTAGCTTTAATAATTTTAATCGCATTCCATTTACGAGCTTGCAGACTTGATTGCTCTAAAATTCTTTAAGACTATTTCATCATTATAAACCGCCTCTATCTCTCATCATGCTTCCTGCCTTCATGCTTGCATTAATCAGATGAGTATAGCTACCTAATATTCTTTGGTTAGCATTTCCATCATATAATTTTTCCCTATTCTTTGGTTTTCATTCGGGTGCTTATATTTAAAGTGTGTCTTTTGTCATCAACATGAATGTATTCAATCTTGTAGTCTTAGTCTTTTACTTGGAACACTTGACCTATTTACATAATGCTATTACTGATTGCTTTATAGCTACCATCTTTTATTTGTATATTTAACTCATCTCTTTTATATTTCTTCTTCCTACTTCCTTGTTTTATAGGGATTAATTCAATTTTTATGTAATATTTTTTTACTATTATTTTGGTGATAATCCTAGAATAAAAATTTGTAAACTTGACTTACTACAGTCTAATTAAATGTATGTACTTTAAAAACATCTTGTAATTATTTGACTTTAAATCACTAGAATTTTTATTAGTATAACATACCATCCAATACAATCTTCACCATTTACACAGCAAGTCAGTGCAATAAATAATTCTACAACAAAGTTAATTAGTCTGACCAAACCATTAAAATAAACTATTACAATATAAAATAGATTTAATTTTAATAAATAATTCATTCAGAAAAATTTATTTTTTGAGAAATTTTATATCTTTCTTTTTTAAAAAACATTATTAGCATAACATTAGTTAGTAATGTTATATAAATTTCAGGTATACAGCTTTATAATACATCTGAATACTATATTGTGTGCTTACCACCCAAAGTCTAGTCTAGTCTTCTTTTGTTACCTTGTATTCGATACCCTTTAAAGGGCCTTTAAAAGAGTGTTCAGGATTCCATATACTTGTTTTTTTAAGTGGCATAGTTTTCCTGTGTGAAGATATCTTTAAAACTTATTATAAATTAATGATAAAATAAATCGTCATAAAATACTTATTTTAAAAACAATTTTTCTAGAATGAAGCTAATATGTAAGATGACATCATTTCATAAATCATTTGTCTCCTTAAAGGATCTTTTACATACATCTTCCGAGTCCCCAAGTGATATTTGTTTCCATTACGAATAATACATCTCAGTTTATGTAATTTTCAGACATCTCAAGAGAAACTATAAGCTGATCATCTCTCTTTCACTTCCTCTAAGTTTAGAGGAATAACCTGTCTTTTTAGACTGGAAGTGTGTATGTATCTGCAGGGAAGCCAGAACCCATAGGAGTAGGATTCCCAAACTGACTCTTCACGTTTTCAGCCACAGGGGAATGTCTTTTATAGACAGCATCTTAATATAGCTGTCCAGGGGCTAAAGCCACAAGTAGAAGGCCAGTGAGAAATTGAGGAGTTATACATTTGCCTGAAAGCAGCTGAATGGTGAAACTGCTGTTTGGAGCAGACTTTCACTGTAAGTATTTTTTTAAACGGTCCATTGGAAAGCCAAGCACCTTTGAGTTGGGTCCTTGACTTAATTCTTTGTTTATTTTAGAGAATGTTATTGCACCCTTAGATGTTAGTTTGTGAAGACCCTGAAGATCAGTGATGTCAGAAGAGCATGAGCCTGTTGAAGTGTGGGTCAGCTGAGCTCACAGAAAGTCAGCTCAGGTCTGTTTCTGGCAGGAAGGCTGACTGGAGAGTATTCCTTCTATAATTAGTACCACGACTTTAATGAGCTTTGGTCCTCTAAGGAGAGGTGGCTAAAAGCTGTGGATCAGGTAGAGAGATAAAATCATGACAAAGGAACCTACCAAATTCCCAGAGAGTTCATGGGTAGGAGAAAACTTTCAAACTGGGAGACCAGAGATTGGCCATCATTTTTCTTAAATAACTACAGATCATGGGAGAAGCAACCAATTTGATCTCTGAAACTGAGCAGAACTGTGGCTAGGGCTGTCTGAACTAAAGCAGCAGCCTTGGCTTGGGTTAGTCAAATCACTGGTTAGATCTGTTATTACAGTTGGATGTAACTGTCATTGTCAAAGTATTGGTCTTGGAAAAGCAACATCAGCATTACCTGGGGATTTGTTAGAAATGTTTCAAATTCTTGGGCTTCTCTCTAGACCTATATATTTGGTAACAGAGTTGGGTTCAGCGATCTGTGTTTCCACAAGAATTCCAAGTGATTTGTTGCATTCTCACATTTGAGAACTACTGGTCTGGATAAAAGAAAATCCTGATAAGGAGCCCATGCTATATATTCTAGAAAATTAAATAAAAGACTGTACACCTTGATTGGGGGCTTATTTTTGTGCCCAGAGGTGCCCCAACATCATGCTCAAAGATCCATCCATAAGAGATGATTTTTCCTCTGCTTCAGAGGAGAGCACAGCAGAACCTGGCGACTTCTTCACCAGCAGGTTCCTAGATGGTTAAAAAGATATTCAAAGAGAACGAAGCTTCGGTCTGTGTAGCATTATATCCCGGGGTATGTTTAAGTATCCCTGCAATTATTTTCTTAGAGCGCTCATTTCCTTTTTTCCCCTCCTGTTCCAGGGAAATGCAGAGTTGGTTCCCTTTTCTATGTAGTTATTTACCAAATACATATGCAAATGCAAATAAGACACTGCACAGGTATCTTTTGTATTTATTGTTCTAATCACTTGCTTTTTTTCCCCTTACCAGTAAATTCTTTTTGATCCAATGCTGCTTCGTTCAACATTTTACTGAGCATTAAGCAAGAATGCTGGAGGTTTGTAGTAGAGCAAGATATGGAAAAGCTAAATTAATTTAGTCAAGGGCATCATAATACTTTTAACAATCTATCAGTCTTATATATCGGAACTGTACTTACAGAGTGCCTATTATGTTAGCAGGTGCATTGTTTCTTCTCTGTGCTGTAATAAAAAGATAAGATCCCAATGTTGGCAGATGAAACACAGACATTTTAGAAAATAAATAGGAAACATCAATGAGTATAGGAAAGTTTTATTAATACTTTAATAGTTACATGACTGGGATATTTAAGGATCATAGAGAAACGGTGGAAAGAAGCAGCATCTAACTGTGCATGTAAAAAGAGTAACAAGAAAAAATTTTCTGAGAAGTGTATCTCTTGGCAGATAGAATGGGACAGTTGTTATCTAAGGGCAAGAGAGTTGATTCTATAAGATATGACCAATGGGAAAACAGAGACGAGGCAAAGCAAAGTATGTTCTATAGGTGGCTGAGTCTGTGTGTATGGAGTTGGAAGATATTCATGTGAAGGGAGTTATCATTTATTTATGAAGTTATGTATGCTAAGGAAACTGTTTTAACAAGGAGTGATACGATCTAATTTAAAGTAGACACATTCTATGCCAACAGAATTGTGGAGAAACTTCACAGCCTAGAATGAGGGCAGCTAAATAACTTATTCATAAAGCAGTTAAGCCATAAATTCATGTCTCTTTTCTTTCAGCTAGTTCCAGGACCACCAACCAGTCATGGTATTATATCTCAACAACTCTTTCAACAACATAAGTGCCCAGGTGACTGAATTCCTGATGATCTGCCTTCCAGGAATGCAGGACACACAGCATTGGCTATCTGTAGTCCTGGCACCCCTCTTGATTTTGGCCCTTGGGGCCAACTTTGTGTTATTACTTGCCATCTGGCAGGAGGCATCTCTGCATGAGCCCATGTACTACCTTCTTGTTATCCTCTCCATTCTGGATGTCATCCTCTGCCTCACAGTAATCCCCAAGGTCAGTCCCTCTTTAAATAAACTCTCAGGCACTCAGTCATCTTTCTCTAACCAGTACTTTTTTCTGCTGTAAATCCTCCTACCCTTGAAGGAAAATCCTCAGTGAGTAGCCTGCACCATCACATTAGGTCTATCACAGGTCCCAGATATGTCCCCTCTCATTTTCAATGCCCATAGTCTTTAAAGGATTCATTCTTTCCCAACTGTCAGGCTTTCTCTCGATGTCTAAACAAGTGATATTTCAAGTTTTGCCCTTCTTTTTAATTCTAGGGAGATCTCTTTGACTATGAATTATTATTCCATTCTTGCATCTAAAAGCTCTAGAATTTACTTTCTAAAATGTGACTACATGTATGGTTATGTCATATATTGATATAGGAAGTATAATTGGAAGAGGTTTCTTACGATTATGGAAAGGTTGGACGGTTTTTACATATAAATATTGGACTTAACTGGGCTTGATGTCTTTGCGATATATTCAGGTGGGCAGATGTGTCCAGCCAGAGTTTGAGTAAGAATTCTGGAGATCAAGAGAAGACAGGCTAGAAGTAAACATTTTTAAACAAAAAATGTGGGCAATAGATGGAAAGAAATTGATACAAATGAGACTCTGAAGATTGAGATGCACATAGATGGTGTTTGAGACTAGGAAACTGTCCTGGCTGGGATTTGGGGGCTGTGGTTTGGGGATATGGATGGTTGAAGCCATCTGAGGGTTTTCCAGGTTTAGGTACCCTCGGGTGGGAATGGATACACAGTTTTTGAGAGTAATGATTTTGGCAGGTCCTGCTTATTTTCTGGTTCAACATGAAGCACATCAGCTTTTCAGGCTGCTTCCTACAGATGTTCGTCATGAATACATTCCTTCCCATGGAGTCTTCCACCTTTCTGGTCATGGCCTATGACCGCTATGTGGCCATCTGCCACCCACTGCGCTACCCGTCCATCATCAATGAACAGTTTGTCATTTATTCAGTCATCTTCATTGTCTTCCGAAATTTTCTGGCCACACTGCCCACACCAGTTCTGGCTGCCAGGCTCAACTACTGTGCCAGCAATGTGATAGAGAACTGTATCTGTGCCAACATTTCTGTGGCAAAGCTCTCTTGTGGGGACATTCGTCTAAATAAGCTTTATCAGTTTGTGAGTGTTTGGTGCCTACTAGGTTCTGATCTGATGTTCATTTTGCTGTCCTACTGTTTCATCTTGAGGGCTGTTCTGCATCTGCAGACTGGGGGTGCAGCCACCAAGGCCTTGAGTACTTGTGGTTCCCATCTCATTCTTATACTTTTCTTCTATACAGTGCTACTAGTCTTCATTTTCACAAACAAAGCAGAAAAAAGGTGCCCTCAGAGGTGCCCATTCTTCTCAATGTGTTGCACATCTCCTCCCACCAGCCCTAAATCCCATAGTTTATGGAGTACGAACCCAAGAAATCAAGCAAGGAATTATCAAGCTATTCAAGGACCACTATTGAGAGGTATGAGTCAAAGATGAGTGATTATGGAAGCCTGGGCATGCTTTAGAGATGGTTTCATTTGAATACCACAAGAGACACAATATGACATCCACGCTGCTGCCTTCATCTTGAACTTAAACTTCCTCAACCACTAACATGATATTTACCATGACTACCCCTCCTCAAATCCCAACTGAACACGTGTTTAGGTATTAATTATCTCCTTCATCCTGACCCTTTGCCATCATGATCCCTCAATTACTCATTCATTAAATAAGTATTTATACTTCCACATACTTCTTAGGTTTTTATTCGAAGTGCCTCTTACATTTATTTCATAGTGCAGGGATGAGACATCACTTTAAATAGAAAATGCATAGGTAGGATTGAGAAAAACAATGAGGACTTTATTTCAATAATCTAGATGAAAAGTGAGAATGGCTTATAATAAGAAGAGGAGTGAAAATTGAAGTTATGGGGTATTAAATTAAGATTTGCTGGGAGTCCACGTGTAGGACATAAAAGGTGGAGAGGAGTAAAGGACACACCAAAGCTTTTTTTGCAGGGGCGAATAGAAAAGTATAACTGCTATAACTGAGAAGCTAGTTTTAATGTGATATCAGAAGTTTGGCTTTAGAGACTGAACTCAATTTCTAACCCAAACTCCCCCAAATGGCTGTATCAGTGCAATAACTATTAAATATTCAAACAAAGAAGGACAGGTAAGTGACTGGACATATGACAGTTTTCGGGGCCAGAGCCAAGCTAGAGACTGAAGTTTGAATCATAAAGGTATAGATAGTATTTAAATCCCAGTTAGGCATGTGGTGTGAAGTTGATGAATTATCCTCTCATTTCTATTCCTTTGTTCAAGAAACTTGTTCAAATGTTGCTTACTTCGGATCACTAATTTTTTGTCACTCCCAGTAGACTGTGATCTCATTAAGGTCAGAAACTGCGTTGAATTTTTCTTTATCTTCAACCTCTAGCATTGTGCCTGGCACATGGTGGGTGCTTGTAAATTAATTAATAAATGACTTTTGACTTTCTCAAAACTTTTAGCTCTACTATGTGACATCTGGATTATGGAGTCTTGATCCAAATACAGTACTGTCTGTTGAATGAAATTCCATGTGTTGGTTTAGCATTAAACACATTAAACATTAAAAAAAGTTATGCATTCTTTATAAAAATAAAAGCGTTCATTAACATAAGTTAACAGGGTAATGGACTTCTTATATTCAAAATAAAGGGTACAACTTTAAAATAACATCTAAAAAGACGCAAAAACATAAGTGATAAGTTCTTTGACATTGGTTTTGGCTATACATTTTTGGATTTGAAACAAAAGCAATAATAAACAAGTGGAACTATATCAAACTAAAAAGCTTCTGAACAGCAAAATGTAAAGGCAGCCCATAGAATTGGAGAAAATATTTGCAAATCATGTATCTGATAAGGGTTTAATATTCAAAATATAAAATGTACTCATATAACTCAATAGCAAAAACTCAAATAATCTGATTAAAGAATCGGCATCTAAAAGATGTTTTTCTTAAAAAGTTATACAGTGGCCAACCGGTACAAGAAAAGGTGCCCAACGTAGCTAATCTTTAAAGAAATGCAAATCAAAACCACATTTAGATATCACCTCACACATGTTATAGTGGCTATTAATCAAAAAGATAAGAAATAAAGTGTTGGTAAGGATGCAGAGAAAAGGGAACTCTTATGCACTGTTGGCGGGAATGTGAATTGGAACAACCTCTAGAAAACAATATGGAGGTTCTTTGAAAAGCTAAGAGTTAAATAGTTTTGTTTTCTTCAGATGACTATCCAGCAATTACACTTCTGGGAATTTATCTGAAGAAAACAAAGCACTAGCTCAAAAAGATTATCTTAATTCCCATGTACATTACAGCATTATTACAATAGCCAAGATACGGAAACAACCTAAGTATCCATCAATGGTTAAAGGATAAAGAAATTGTGGTATCTATACAATGGAATATCATTCAGCTAAATAAAAAAAAAAAGTGAAATCTTGCCATTTGTAACACCATGGATGGACTTTGTGGGTATTATGTTAAGTGAAGTAAGTCAGACAGAGAAAGACAAATACTACATGATCTTACATGTAGAATCTAAAACAAAACAAAACAAAACAAAAATGCAGCTTACAGATACAAATAACAGATCAGATTGATGTTGCCAAGGCAGAACTTGGGGGTGGGCAAAATAGGTATAGCGTGTCAAAAGATACAAACTTCCAGTTATAAGCTAAATAAGTTCTGGGGATGAAATGTACAGCATAAGAACTATAGTTATTAATACCGTAGTGCATATTTTATAGTTGTGAAGAGAGTAGATCTTGAAAGTTCTAATCACAAGAAAAAAATCTATAGATTATATGGGGAGGGTAATTGTTTTAGTTCTCTTTTATTTACAGCTACCCCAGCCAGGTTTAACGATCTTCTACCTTTTGGTTCGGATCTGCCTCCAATGGCATCCAGTTTAGGAGTAAAGAGAATGAAATTATGCATTCAATATTTGAAGAGAATGCTTTAGTGATGAGCATGACTCCAATTAACTTGCCCAAGATATAATGTCTCTGTGTTATATCATTCTCTCTCTAGTAACATTACAATGGTAGGGTCTGGCCTTTAAACTCCAACTTCTTTTGTATGTCTCTGGTTTGTAGGATTGGGTCCCTGCTTTAGTTCTAATCCATATTCCCATTCTATTATTTTATGTTAACCTTCAGTCCTCTGCCAGTTCTAGGATGATAGTCATCTTCTCATAGTCAATTCTTTGTTTGGAACAAGAGGTTATGCTACCTACAGTCAGATCTCCCCAGTGACCACTGCTCTGGACTTCTGCCTTAGCCTCCCATGGCTGGATTCCACTCACCACTGGAATGACCACTACTTCTTGGACTTCTGCTTGTTCTCAGCTTAGGCCTCTGTATTTATTGTTCCATCTGATTGTAAGAGTCTTATCCTATATTTTCAAATGGTTAACTTCTCAACATTCATAATTCAAAGAATACCTCCTTAATGGTTACACTCCAAATGGCTTCCTTCTCCTACTTTAGATCACTCTAACACATCACACCATTCTTTTTTCTTATTTATTAATTTACATATTTAATAATTGATCTTGTACCTTGAAATGTACCTTGATCTTGTCTTTTTTTGCTTATGACCCTATCCTTAAATCCTAGATACTGATGTATCCAGCATATATCAGTGTTGAATACATATTAGATTTTTAAAAAATTGGTCCCAAATTTCAGTATGTAAGGCCACTGCCATGCTCTGAGGACATTCTGAAACATATTTTCAGGTCAATCTTCAGTGTCAGTCAAAGTGTCCCCGAAGATATCAGTCTGATGCGTTTACCAGTGATAGGGGAAGACTCCCTAATTCCTAGTAATATTAAGGTTACCAAAAAATCCTTCATGTTAACATTATCTGGATAATTGTCCTATGGTTCAGAGGGCCAGACTTCCTATTTGAGTTTCCTCTTGAATGTTAGTCTATAAAGCATTCTATATCTATGTCTTAAAAAATTTTTTTAATTAAAATTAGCTCATTTCAAATACTGATATATGAAATTGTGAAAATATGTTTAAGGCAAGATTTAAGCTTAAGATAAAAATATGTCATAATTGTTTCTTTCTGATAAACTCAACATGAACAACCATGGCTTACCCTATTGTTAATATTTCTTATTATTCACTAACAAAAACTAATTAACATTTTCCTAGATTTATTTATGGTTCATCTTCAGCCTCAGTCCTGTCATTGCAGGACTCTGGGTCTTTTTGACATTCATGAAACTAATCAATAAGACTTCTATCGCTTTAATCTTTTCACCTTGTCTTCAAATATTATATACTCTGCTTTCTTATTATTTTAGTGCAAAGAATCCACCCTAACTCCCTTGGCTTCCTTTTAAGAGAAATTTCACTTATTATTGTGGTTGCTTTTTTAGAGTAAAGTTTTTATCCAATTAACTTGCTTTTAAAATTCATTTTCCTGAGTTTGATATCAGTAGCTGAAGAAAATCTTAATTCATATCACCTATCTTGAGTGGAAAACAGCCATTGTTGTTCGCTATTGTGTTTTTCACAAGAAATTGGACATACACTTTTAAAGCAAGCCAGAACTTCTCTCCCCACATTTAAAAAAAAATTATAGTAGATGAAAAATGCAGAGTTTTAAATAATATTAAAAGTTTCAAAACTCTCTTTGAGTAGAAATAGCTTGAGATAAATTCCTTAGTTCTGGGAAGCCATTTCATCTGTTTCATTCTGCCATTTTATTGAAAAATCTGTGTTTGCTTTGAGGTAAGTTGATGTGAGTCACTAGTAGATCTCATAATTTTTATAGTATTGATGAAAAGATGTTGGAAAATATCATTTAGAGATTGCAAGCATTATCTATTTTATAATAGCAGTTGATTAAATTTGCTTTAGAAGTAGATTCTATTTTATTTTAAGAATCCTTCTCATTGTTATTTAGTTATAAATATGTTGAATTAAGACCTTCTTCTAAAATAGTAACATTTACAAGAGTGATATTTTAGTTGGCCACACTGGTCTATATTTTAGAGAGCATATTATGTAAATAAAATTTTTACCTAGTATTATTATTTATTATTAGAATGATATAAATGTGTTTTCATTTTTAAGCAAATGATAATAGGAGTTCAACAGTTGTTAATCCAAAGACCATCAGAAGAAGCATAAGATTGATTTTTTTTTTCATTACTGAATGGAGAATTAAAGAAATTTACAAAGCATAGAAGATTATATCTTAAATAGGTCAGTGAGTCATCCAATATTTTATTTCAGCTAAATGGCCCAGACTTTGGGATTTGTTAGTGGACTTTGAGACATTTTCGCTTTGGTGTCAGAAGGCAAAGACTCACAATTTTGGGTTGAGTAGGACCTTCCCTGAGTGGAATTGATAGTTCCTCTATCAATAATCCTGGGAACATGTCAATGAAGACTCAAATAGTATGACTCAGCTTTCTCAGGGAGAGATGGTTTGTCCATTGGGACCTCCGGACTATTGGACCAATAGGTAAAATATACATGGTCCTTCCCATTAGGAAGGACCATAATTTGTTATGGGCAGATGAATGCAGGCTAGGACCTGTAAATGATGTGATATAGAAATAATCTTTCAATAAAGCTTGGATTTAGACCTGTGAACAAAATAACAAATTGTAGTATTTGAAAGTGGTCCTGGTACAATATTCAAATTTCCCATTTAGTTTCAGCTGTCATGAGGGAATCTGGGAAGCATCTATGTCTATGCTTAAAGGGAAGAAATATGAAAAAAAAGGCAACATGAGTGATACCTGTCTTAAGGAAGGACATAGTTTCATAGACTCTTAGAACTAAGTATATATTTTAAAATAATTAGTTCACTGTCTTCATGTAACAGATGAGGACTCTGGAACTCAGTGAGGCTAATTTGTTCCATGTCATGCATCCTATTTGTGGTTGGGCAAGACCTAGAGTGCAGAACTTCTAACTCACCATCTCAGGCTTTTGCTCTTCTTCAAGTCATTTTCTGTACTTATTTCTACTTCTTTCTATATAGAAGAAAACATTTCTTCAACATTATAGGGTCTAGATTGTTTTATAGTCTATCTAGACATATAGTCTATCTAAACACACCCTAGTATATTTCAATATCACTACTGGAACATTTTCTGATGATGTTACATATTAGTACACCAAAGCAGAGTCCTACATACACATCGCAAACTGAGTCATCATGAATCTTGAAGGTGAAACTTCAAGTACAGACAATAGAGTGAAGACATTGAAGAAGAGATTTTATATAATAATTCTTTCTCCTAAAACCAGTAAATCGCATTTCTTCACATGTGAGAAATTCATACAAGAACTCTACCCTTTTGAGAATTGCACATGACAAGACAAATGCTTTGCTTGATCAAGATTAGAAGAAAAAAGTTATTGGCCTAGTTGGAGGTAACTTCAAGAGATTTGCTTATGGACACTAGTTATTTGTCATCATTCAGGGTGACATTAAAATACTGTTGTCTTTCCATAACTGCATCATGTAACTAAGCTAATAATAGTAATAGTAATAATAATAATAATAATAATATAATAATAATAATAATTAGCAAGCAAGGAAACATATCTAGTTATTTTTAATTACATATACAGAATTAGTAACTATGTATTAATTCGAACTTACTTCTCTATAGAATTGATCCTCTCTGGTGGTTACATTTTAGACAAAATAGAATCATAAGCATTAGAAAATACTTCTTAAAAATCACAGAAATCATAGACATTTGAGAAAAGCATTGGATTTTTAAAAAGAGAGCTATAATCAGAAACTGTATCAGAAAATAAACTTACTTTTCTCCTTGAACTTACATTATTGAGCTATGAGCTTCAACTCAATTTTTCATTAACTGATTTTTTTTTAAGCCATTTTATTTTAGGAATTCAGAGATCCAGTTGTCCTTATTTCCATTCTTTCTTCAGTAACCTCTGGATTCCTTGCTTGATCTCCTGTGTTCGCACTCCATAAACGATGGGGTTGAGGGCTGCAGGGATAACGTGGTGGAGGACATTGAGCAAGACTGGCACATCAGGGGAGACCTTCTTCTTAGCCACATGAGTGAGGACAATGACCAGAAGGATGGTACTGAAGAAGAGGATAAGGATGAAGTGGGAGCCACATGTGCTTAGGGCCTTGGTCACGGCACCGCCTTGAGTCTCAACACAGCTCTAAGTATGAAGGTGTAAGAGAGGAAGATGAGGATGAGGTCAGATCCCAGCAGAGTCCAACCTGCAGCAAACTGGTAGATACGATTGATGGTGACATCATCACAGGAGAGCCTGGAGACAGACATATTGGCGCAGATACAGTTCTCAATGACAGTTCTCTCACAATAACGAAGCCGTGCTGAGAGAATGGGGATGGGCGTTGTCATAAAGACATTTCTGATGAAAATAAAAATGGCAGCCTTGGCTACAAATTGGTCAGTGATGATGGACGGGTATCTCAGTGGATGGCAGATGGCCACATAGCGGTCATAGGCCATGACCATGAATGTGCAAGACTCCATTGCGAGGAGGCAATTCATGATGAACATCTGGAGGAAGCAGCCATGAAAGCTGATGGGCCTGAGGTCAAACCAGAAGATGGCCAGGACCTTAGGAATGACAGTCAGACAGAGCACCATGTCTAACAAAGACAGAAAGCTGAGCAAGTAGTACATGGGCTGGTGCAGGAGGCTTCCAGTCGGATAGTGATCAGGAGAATACTGTTAGCCCCATGGCCAGAAGGAAGAGGAGGCTGAGAGGTAGAGACAGCCAGAGCTGCCAGCTAGGTGACCTGACAAAACAATTTAGAAGGAAGTCTGAAACCCCAGTGGAGCCATTTCTGGGAGCAGTCATAGTTTCATCAGATATTTTTCACTGGTTTTCTTTTATGATCTAAAAAGTTAGGATCAAAATTAGCCTTCATACAGACAGTGAGAGAAAAAATTGGCTAAATTGGGTGCAACTTATGTTTTCTAGCAGGTTATTTTGCTTTAAATGGAAAGTTTGTGTGTAACAGAATAGAATTACATTTTAATATTTACAAATTTTGCTTCTCACTTCTGGAATATTTCTAAGTTTTGATTGAAAAACATATATTAAAATGAGTTATGAATAATTAGCTATGAGGCAGTGTCCTTGAAATTGAGGATTGTGATAAAATGGCCCTATGATCTCAGCAGTGTAAAGGTGGTGAAACTGGTCTTTAGTAATTCCTCTCTAAATCTCTTTGCTAAGTTGCCCAGACAATGTCCCCAACATCCACACCAGATAGTCTTCAGTGTTGTCACTGCTTTCTTCTTATTTATCTTTAAGTTACTCATATACAAGAAACACAAAGATGAAATAGTAACCTTGTTCTCAAGTGGTGGCCATCACCTGGGGATTGTCATTTATAAGACAAGCGAAAGACAAAATGATAAGAATAAAAAGAGCAATGTGCAGAGTGTAGGTGAGGATTAAAATGGCTCACATGCAAGCACAGTGTTCACAAGACTCCTCTCCCACTGAATTTTAAGGAAAATATAAAGAGACTGTGAAAAATGAGTTGCCTGTCACTGTGAGAAATGCTTGCAAAATATTTGCAATCAGCATGTCTTGAATCTTTAAAATCATGCTGAGTATGGTCCCAAGATCTGCCTCAGGCCTTGTACAGGTGTCCTGCTCAGGTGAAATCCTATGCATGTAAATTACTTTGTTTCATCGGTGTTTATGCTATACTGTTCTGCATCTGTTTACATAGCTGGTAAAATATAAACGTGTTTGCAGTGTGTTGAACAGACTTAGAGTACTTACCAGGCACTAAACTAAAACATACTAGGAGCATTATCTTACTGAACTATTAAAAATATAACCCTTGGAGGTGTGTCTTGTATGACTTTACAAATGAGAGAAATGGGATGAAGAAAGGTTGAGAAAATTCCAAGAGCACACAGACAGTATAACTTTCGATCTAGATGCAAAATTCTATTTGATTTTAAACCCACTTCCTAGTCCCTTGTACTGTATTCCGTCTAATCAGCCAAAGGACACTGGTTCCACAGTCTCTCAGGTTGCCTCTGAGCCCTAAAATGATATGATATTACATTTGGTTCCTCAGTCCCTGAAAAGAAACAAATCTATCTAGGGTAACACAACTCTTAGAAGTTGAATACAGTAGTGGAGAGGCATTTTTGGAATGGGGACTTGAATGAAAGTATGAACCCAGGGCTAAATATTTTTCAGTTATCAGAATCTAATTTTTCATAATTATGAAAATGACACATTGGTTTCCATCTATGTATGTCCTCGATCCCATGCTTCCGTACCTATTCACTCTGTTTTTTCTTAGACTTCTACTTTCTCACTCGATGGCCTTGAGAATGGCTGGGTCAGTGAAGGAAAGTGAATTTTATTCCTCCTTAAGTCTCCTCTTCATTCCTTTTCGCTGCTCTACTTCAAAATCAAAGGAGTACCATCTGATCAGTGTCTGCCAAGAATTGTCCCTCTCTCTGGAGGTAAAGTTATTTCAAGATACATCAGGGGTTTACATTACCTCCAGCCATTTCTTTTCCATTAAAAAAAGCATAATTAACATGGTTGTGGGGTTGGGGAGCACAGCATAGGGAATGCAGTCACCAGTAATGTAATGGCTAGGTGTAGAGACAGAGGAGAGAAAGAGCAATCAGGCGGATGCTTTCATCTGCTATACATATGTACTGTATACTTTAAACTAATAATAAAATAAAATGTTAAAAAACATAGCATACATTATAACACTTCAGTAAGTTTCAGAGGTTTTAAAGTTGTCTCATCGGTCCCAATGAGATACAGGACACAAAGCAGAGTTGCCATTACACCAGTTAATTTTGTCACAGCACATGCACATTTTGGTGTCAAATTCTGACACTACATCCTTCTCTCAGGACTTGCCATTTTTTACTTCATTTTGCATGTTCATCCATTGTTCTCTCTCACACCTCATCTAGTAACATTATTGCACACCTATTACTGCAGCCCCGAATCTCACCGTAGTTGAAATAGGTCAAGGATTCCTCTGTGCTTTCAGGGGGAAGAAGACACTTGGAAGCACCTCTGCAGCAGGAAAGGTGGATCCACGAGGAAACCTAGAAAAAGCAGAATATTTTTAATTTTCCTGGCTGGTATTGGAAAGATTATTTCCAGCATTAGAATAGAATTTCTGACATGTCAAAGGAAGAATTTCCAATCTTATTTTTCACTTTTTCCTCTTGCTTCTTCCTCTTTCTTCAACCAATGATCTATTTAAAGAGCAATGGGTATCTACTCAGTTCTGGGGACAAAGTACCTGGGTTTACATACAGCGTTTCTCTCCCTTTTTCATTCTTCTTCTGCAATAAGAGACAGCTTATGATGAGAGTAGGGCTGAGGACCCAAAGCTGATTATTATTTGCCCCGTCAGGGACAGGCTGAGGAAGCCAGTTGAAGCTGGATATTGATGATGGTAATTAACTCCAGCCCAGTTTCCCAGTTTCCTAGTTTCTAAGACCCAAGTAGGTCACAGTATCTTGGAAGCACAGACTTCTAAATTTGGAGGGAATACAATGTATTGTCTAGCCCCTATGGTGTTTGGATAAGCTTCTGAAATATTCCTTCTAGTCTACCCTTCAAACTTATGGACTGGATCCAGAGACAGAAAGGAAATTACTATTTTATTTCTCTGGCAGATCTTTCTAATGTTATCATTTCAGCTTTCAGACATTCTTTATTTGCACTGAGATATGTTATTCTCCCTCTCCTCGCCCTCATACATATCTTTTGTTTTCTGATCTCTGTCACTACGGAGGGTGAGTTTATTTCTCCCCCTGATGGACCAAGTATTCACACACAGATTTGCTCTCATAGGATTTCTAGATCCCCAGACTTCAGACTATGAGGCCTGATTTGTTCTACTGGGTGAGACTTTTCAGCTCTCTCAAGACATTAGTTAAGTTTCCATAGACAAGTCTCAGCTTAGGTACATCCCCAGGACATCAAGCCCCCAGATGTAGCCAAGGCAGTTAAGAAGGGTCCTCTTGTTATAGAGGCCACAGTTTCTACTACCTCTGTCGAGACCACTCCAGCACCCTTGACTTGGGAAAGGACAGGCATGCACAGATAAGACCCCTCCGCCTCTGGCAAATCTCGGTGTTCATGCCCCACAACCCCTCTCCAGGTTTCCCTACTCAGACTCACTTTCAGAGGAAGTAGCATGGATCCTGTTCCACTGCTCTTGGAGTTCTGACCAACACAGCTGAGACGGTTATAATGTCACTGGCCTCAGGGACCCTGTCATCCTTATTCCCTTGAGAGGGAGGTGTAAATCAAGACTAGCAAGTTCATAAGGCCCTTCCAAGACAGATAGGCATAGAGTTAGGATAGAACATGACTGTGTCTCAGCAGAGCAAGAGCCTTTAGAAACCCAGGCATATGCACTGCTACACTGTGTTTAAGACCAGTGGGCAGTGGGTCATTTCTCTGAACATCAAGGATTTGCCTATACACCCACGTAGTCACATATTTATGTGCAGCCCTCCCCAAAGGTGCAATAAATTCATTCACAAGCTCCTCTGGTATTCAAGCACATTCTTAGTGGAGAATAGGTATGGTCCATCTAAATTGTTGCATGAATAGATGATCACTTATCATGACTATAATTATGACATTATAACGATATCTAGTGTAATGAAACAAACAAAAAACCTTAGTTATTGAGAAATGAAATGAGTTTTCCAGAATAGGTACTCATGGAGATGTACTTTTGCCACCATGAAAGACAATAAAGTTTGATTTGATTTTAATTTGATACTTGTTTTGGGAAATGCAGTTTTCCTTTATTTAGTTATTTATTCACCTTTGGTCCACCAGTACGGAGAGTTAAGATACCCACATTATTTACATGATGGCACACTTATGTCACCTTGATATAGCCTTCCATTAAAGTTTTTCATAATATTAGTAATGAAATATTTATTTTATTTTATTTTCAACATTCAAACTCAATCCCAAACTCTGCGCCCTCCAAACAGCCTGGTTCTGATGAGGGGCCATCTGTTTTTCAGCACCAATTTCTTTTTCTGTACATCTTGGGTTCACAGGACTGTGTTCCTGCTTTGACCCAAACTTAAGTTCTTATTACAATATTCTGTGTAGACCTTCAAATTTTCTCCTAGTTTTGGATCCTGACTTCTGCCAAGTGGCCACTGCCTCTGTTCTCTACCTTAGGTTCTTCTTGGCTATGTCTTTCATAGCTGTGGAACTTTCCCACTACTTCTTGAACTTCCCACTGCTTCTGAACAGGTTCAGAGCCTTTGCAGTGTTCTATCCACTTGGAACATACCTTCCCTATATCTCATATATTGACTTATTTTCTTTTTTAGGACCTTGTTTCAAACAGACCAAACCAGAAAGATTTATCTTAAGTACTACATTTACATTACGTCCCTTTCCCCACCTCAAATCATCCCTTAACTCATAATCTTATACAATTTTATTCTCAGCACTTCTGTTCTGAAACTACCTTGAAGCTTTGATTATTTGTGTGTCATCTGGAATCCCCTCTCGAAAGTAAGCATGAGTGTTGCCTATTTCCTCATTACTGCCTCCCTAGCACCATAATAAGGATTTGTCTACATTAGGGGTAAATGCATATTTGACAGATAATGAGATGCTAAATGTTGACCTGACAAGCTCTGCGTTGTAGCCTTGCCCCAATATTCAGCATCCACTGGGTCTACTCTTAAATATCTGTCTCACTCTTTCTGACCATGAGAGGAAGGGCATAATTATGGGTGATGTGTGAGTAAACTACAAAGTCTCACCAGCAAAATCTGAGTTTTGGTATTTTATAGATAGCAGCTATTTTGTGAAGAGATACACTGCAAGAGTTGAAAAATGAAATAGCAAGCTTGGGAAACAGAATGGCCCAAATGGAGGAAAGGATCAGTGATATCGAAGGCAGAAATCTGGAAATAAATTAGAAGGAAGAAGAGAGAAAGCGAAGAATGAAATATGATGAAAGAGAAATACAGGAACTAGCTGATATCATCAGGAGAGGAAACATAAGAATAATGGGCATTATTGACGAGGAAAAGAGGCAGAGACTGGAAAGTATTTTCAGAAAAACAGTGGATGAGAATTTCCCAAATCTACAGAATGAGCTAGAGCTTAGAATTCAAGAAGTTAACAGAATACCCAATTATCTAGACCCAAAAAGGCCTTTACAAAGGCACATTGTATTAAAATTATTAAATATCAATGACAAAGACAGAATTCTCAGGGCAGCCAGGGAGAAAAAAAATGGCAACTTATAAAGGAAAAACACATACCTTACAAGCCAGAAAGGAGTGGAATGAAATATTCAAAATATTAAGTGAACGTAACTACTAGCCTAGAATAATGTATCCAGATAAGCTCATCTTTAGAATGAAGGAGAAATAAAGACTTTCCAGTCATATGAAAATTGAAGGAATTTTCCACTATGAGGGCTGCACTGCAGGAAATACTAAAAGGTCAAATCAAAACAAAAAAAATACATAATTAAGAGTAAAGTAACTATCAGTCAAATAGAAGCAGAGGAGTGCATTATTCACAATAGCTAAGATGTGGAATCGACCTAAGTTTCCATCAACAGATAAATGGGTAAGACGATGTGGTACCTATATGCAGTGAAATATTATTCAGCCATGAGAAAGAAAGACATCTTGCCATTGGTGATGATATGAATGTATATTGAGGGCATTATGCTAAATGAAATAAGTCAGGCAAAGCAAGACAAATACTATATGATCTCATTTATATGTGGAATCTAAAAAAACCCAACCAACCAAACAAAAAAAACCGAACTCATAGAAACAGAAAACAGATATTTTGTTGCCAGAAGTAGGGGATGGAGGTGATGGAAATGGGTGAAGGTGGCCAAAAGATACAAACTTCCAGTTATAATATACATAAGTTCTGGGGAAGTCATGAACAGCATGGTCACTATAGTTAACAATACTGTATTGTGTATTTGAGGTTGCAAAGAGGGTAAATCTTAAAAGTCGTCATCACAAGAAAAAAATGATAGCTATATGAGGTAGGGGATTTTAACTAAACTTGTGATAATCATTTCATATATATAATCATTATATTATACACTCTAAAATAATGTTATATGTCAATTATATTTCAATAAAATAAAAATTTATATAGAATAAATATGTAATAAAATTAAAGTGATTTTTAAAAAAGAGTTATGATACTGCCTGAAGCAAGGACATACTCCTTTCAACAACCATATTGGGACTTGTTTATAAGTGTATGATCATTCTAAAATTCAAACATTATAGATTGCTTCCTATTTGCCATTGGTGCCAAACTTCTGGGTATCAAATTAATATTTACAATGTCTTTATTAATTGCCAGACATCAAGCTTGTCTGGATATATAAGAAGCTTGGGATGGAACTCGAGGGTTTTTTATAATTTAACAGATTATGCTGTTGCCAAGGTTGGGAACAGCAGTTTTGTGTGAAGAGTTCAGGCTTCAGGAACCCAAGTAACATGAATTTATCTTGGCTTAATCGCTCTGTCCTTGGGCTTCAGTTTCTTTTCTGAGCTTCAGTTTTCTTCATCTAAAGATAACATAAAAACCTCTCAGAGAAAATGTATGGATAAACTAAGAATATACATAAAGTGTCTGGCACATAATAGATATTCAATTAATAGATACTCTATAGAAAGGAGAGATTAGAGGAGATAAAAGAGAGCTCAACAAATAAATTCCTTGATATCTTCATTTCATGAGATCAATGCTATGAAATGTGATATAGCAGATCCTAAAGAAGACTCTTTCAAAACCCAGCACTTCAAAAATGCATACATGCAGCGTCATTTAACCCTCTCAAATGCAGAGCAGGACCAAGTGTCTAGTGCCAAAGAAAGACATCCTAAAAAACAAAAAATGTTCTCATCACAAGAAAAAGTATTATAACTTTATGAGTTGATGGATGTTAACTAAAAGTATTGTGGTAATCATTTTGCAATTTACACATATATGAAATCATTATGTTGTTACATGTCAATTGTATCACACAGTGTTACATGTCAATTGTATCTCAGTGAAACTGGAAAAAATAAAAAATATACACAAAAGGAAAAAATACTGTAGAAATATTAAATTTCAATAGAAGTCATTCAGTAAACATAAGCTTCAAGAAAAAAAATTGGATAACCCAGTAGGGAAAATTATTTAAATGATGCTTGGAAAAATGATGAATTAAATCTTTAATTACCACTGTCAAAAGAGATAGGTTACCACTATAAAATATTCCTTGGAAATATTAAACTAATGTGTGGCATCATTAGGAAAGAGATTGCAAAACAGTGAAATACACTTATCTGTGAAAATTAAACCCTAGAGCTTCCATGCCTGAGACACCGTTGACAGCTGTATCATCCACAGCTTGAGATGGAGACTGAAACAAATGGGACAATACAGAGAATAAATGGGTGTGTTGATTTCTGTCTGGGAGGGGCAGGTCAGTGTGGGATGGGGATGTTCCCTGAAATTTGATTGAAAGTTCTAAGGTCATTATGGGCAAATGAGTGGAACAAAATGAAGATCTTAAAATTATGAAAATGAAGATAATGAAAAGAACATATAACACTTTAAACAATACAACTCCTTCACCACTGCCCCTCTAAATTCCTGAAAAGTCGTCAATCTCCTTTACAGAGAAAAAAAAAAAAACTAAAGAAAGAATAAACTAATAGAAAGAAAAGGTAGGGAATTCTGTACCCAGAGATTTCACACAGAAAGAACATCTTAACGGAATCTAGGAGTGTCTAATGATCCAGAAGATGGCACATCTATCATAAGTGTCAGAGAAAAGAGTCAAGGATGATCAGGGTAAAACATTTGACCCCAAGAGCCAAAGTTCTGGGGTTAAATGTCTATACTGCCACCCAAGCAACAATTCATAACACAAAAGCCATGCTGAAATAGGAGGAGATAGGACAAATATTATATCCTTAGCAAATCAGGGAACAGTCAGATTTTTTTAAAGGCATTGTATAAAGCATGTTTATTTAATATCCAAACACACTGACTCTAATCCAGCTCCAAGGCTTGGCAAGACCTTGGTAAGGATTCAGCCAGGAAAAATTCCTAAGTAATCAGAGAATGCAGGAAAAGGAAGATTCCTTGGAAGCAACGGAAAACAAAGGTTTTCAGAGGAATATTTCCATTGTTGTCTGAAATGTTGAGAAAAGAAGAATTGGAACACAGGCCATGATTAAAAGTGAAATTCTCTTTCCAACATAAAAATAATTCCTGACTTGTATTAACAATTCCAAAAGTGGAGCCGATCCTTTTCACTTCTTACAACCTCCTCCGTAGCTTCCGGATTCCTGCTTGATCTCCTTGGTTCTCACGCCATAAACAATGGGGTTCAGAGCTGGGGGGATGAGGTGGTGCAGGATGTTGAGCAGGATGGGGACATCCGGGGGGATTCTCTTCCTGGCCAGGTTAGTGATGACCAGCACCAGCAGGACTGTGCTGAAGAAGAGGATGAGGATGAAGTGGGAACCACACGTGCTCAGGGCCTTGGCTGCAGCCCCCTCAGCCTTGATCTTTAGCACAGCTCTCAGGGTAAAGGAGTAGGATAGAACAATAAGGATGAGGTCAGAGCCCAGGAGGGTCCAGGCTGCCACAAACTGTTACAGCTGATTGAAGGTGATGTCATCATATCTTTCCCTTATCAAATATATGATTTGCAAATATATTCTCCAATTCTATGGGCTGCTTTACATTTTGCTGTTCAGAAGCTTTTTAGTTTGATATAGTTCCACTTGTTTATTATTGCTTTTCTTTCAAATCCAAAAATGTATAGCCAAAACCAATGTCAAAGAACTTATCACTTATGTTTTTGTGTCTTTTTGATGTTATTTTAAAGTTGTACCCTTTATTTTGAATATAAGAAGTCCATTACCCTGTTAACTTATGTTAATGAACGCTTTTATTTTTATAAAGAATGCATAACTTTTTTTAATGTTTAATGTGTTTAATGCTAAACCAACACATGGAATTTCATTCAACAGACAGTACTGTATTTGGATCAAGACTCCATAATCCAGATGTCACATAGTAGAGCTAAAAGTTTTGAGAAAGTCAAAAGTCATTTATTAATTAATTTACAAGCACCCACCATGTGCCAGGCACAATGCTAGAGGTTGAAGATAAAGAAAAATTCAACGCAGTTTCTGACCTTAATGAGATCACAGTCTACTGGGAGTGACAAAAAATTAGTGATCCGAAGTAAGCAACATTTGAACAAGTTTCTTGAACAAAGGAATAGAAATGAGAGGATAATTCATCAACTTCACACCACATGCCTAACTGGGATTTAAATACTATCTATACCTTTATGATTCAAACTTCAGTCTCTAGCTTGGCTCTGGCCCCGAAACACTGTCATATGTCCAGTCACTTACCTGTCCTTCTTTGTTTGAATATTTAATAGTTATTGCACTGATACAGCCATTTGGGGGAGTTTGGGTTAGAAATTGAGTTCAGTCTCTAAAGCCAAACTTCTGATATCACATATAAAACTAGCTTCTCAGTTATAGCAGTTATACTTTTCTATTCGCCCCTGCAAAAAAAGCTTTGGTGTGTCCTTTACTCCTCTCCACCTTTTATGTCCTACACGTGGACTCCCAGCAAATCTTAATTTAATACCCCATAACTTCAATTTTCACTCCTCTTCTTATTATAAGCCATTCTCACTTTTCATCTAGATTATTGAAATAAAGTCCTCATTGTTTTTCTCAATCCTACCTATGCATTTTCTATTTAAAGTGATGTCTCATCCCTGCACTATGAAATAAATGTAAGAGGCACTTCGAATAAAAACCTAAGAAGTATGTGGAAGTATAAATACTTATTTAATGAATGAGTAATTGAGGGATCATGATGGCAAAGGGTCAGGATGAAGGAGATAATTAATACCTAAACACGTGTTCAGTTGGGATTTGAGGAGGGGGTAGTCATGGTAAATATCATGTTAGTGGTTGAGGAAGTTTAAGTTCAAGATGAAGGCAGCAGCGTGGATGTCATATTGTGTCTCTTGTGGTATTCAAATGAAACCATCTCTAAAGCATGCCCAGGCTTCCATAATCACTCATCTTTGACTCATACCTCTCAATAGTGGTCCTTGAATAGCTTGATAATTCCTTGCTTGATTTCTTGGGTTCGTACTCCATAAACTATGGGATTTAGGGCTGGTGGGAGGAGATGGTGCAACACATTGAGAAGAATGGGCACCTCTGAGGGCACCTTTTTTTCTGCTTTGTTTGTGAAAATGAAGACTAGTAGCACTGTATAGAAGAAAAGTATAAGAATGAGATGGGAACCACAAGTACTCAAGGCCTTGGTGGCTGCACCCCCAGTCTGCAGATGCAGAACAGCCCTCAAGATGAAACAGTAGGACAGCAAAATGAACATCAGATCAGAACCTAGTAGGCACCAAACACTCACAAACTGATAAAGCTTATTTAGACGAATGTCCCCACAAGAGAGCTTTGCCACAGAAATGTTGGCACAGATACAGTTCTCTATCACATTGCTGGCACAGTAGTTGAGCCTGGCAGCCAGAACTGGTGTGGGCAGTGTGGCCAGAAAATTTCGGAAGACAATGAAGATGACTGAATAAATGACAAACTGTTCATTGATGATGGACGGGTAGCGCAGTGGGTGGCAGATGGCCACATAGCGGTCATAGGCCATGACCAGAAAGGTGGAAGACTCCATGGGAATGAATGTATTCATGATGAACATCTGTAGGAAGCAGCCTGAAAAGCTGGTGTGCTTCATGTTGAACCAGAAAATAAGCAGGACCTGCCAAAATCATTACTCTCAAAAACTGTGTATCCATTCCCACCCGAGGGTACCTAAACCTGGAAAACCCTCAGATGGCTTCAACCATCCATATCCCCAAACCACAGCCCCCAAATCCCAGCCAGGACAGTTTCCTAGTCTCAAACACCATCTATGTGCATCTCAATCTTCAGAGTCTCATTTGTATCAATTTCTTTCCATCTATTGCCCACATTTTTTGTTTAAAAATGTTTACTTCTAGCCTGTCTTCTCTTGATCTCCAGAATTCTTACTCAAACTCTGGCTGACACATCTGCCCACCTGAATATATCGCAAAGACATCAAGCCCAGTTAAGTCCAATATTTATATGTAAAAACCGTCCAACCTTTCCATAATCGTAAGAAACCTCTTCCAATTATACTTCCTATATCAATATATGACATAACCATACATGTAGTCACATTTTAGAAAGTAAATTCTAGAGCTTTTAGATGCAAGAATGGAATAATAATTCATAGTCAAAGAGATCTCCCTAGAATTAAAAAGAAGGGCAAAACTTGAAATATCACTTGTTTAGACATCGAGAGAAAGCCTGACAGTTGGGAAAGAATGAATCCTTTAAAGACTATGGGCATTGAAAATGAGAGGGGACATATCTGGGACCTGTGATAGACCTAATGTGATGGTGCAGGCTACTCACTGAGGATTTTCCTTCAAGGGTAGGAGGATTTACAGCAGAAAAAAGTACTGGTTAGAGAAAGATGACTGAGTGCCTGAGAGTTTATTTAAAGAGGGACTGACCTTGGGGATTACTGTGAGGCAGAGGATGACATCCAGAATGGAGAGGATAACAAGAAGGTAGTACATGGGCTCATGCAGAGATGCCTCCTGCCAGATGGCAAGTAATAACACAAAGTTGGCCCCAAGGGCCAAAATCAAGAGGGGTGCCAGGACTACAGATAGCCAATGCTGTGTGTCCTGCATTCCTGGAAGGCAGATCATCAGGAATTCAGTCACCTGGGCACTTATGTTGTTGAAAGAGTTGTTGAGATATAATACCATGACTGGTTGGTGGTCCTGGAACTAGCTGAAAGAAAAGAGACATGAATTTATGGCTTAACTGCTTTATGAATAAGTTATTTAGCTGCCCTCATTCTAGGCTGTGAAGTTTCTCCACAATTCTGTTGGCATAGAATGTGTCTACTTTAAATTAGATCGTATCACTCCTTGTTAAAACAGTTTCCTTAGCATACATAACTTCATAAATAAATGATAACTCCCTTCACATGAATATCTTCCAACTCCATACACACAGACTCAGCCACCTATAGAACATACTTTGCTTTGCCTCGTCTCTGTTTTCCCATTGGTCATATCTTATAGAATCAACTCTCTTGCCCTTAGATAACAACTGTCCCATTCTATCTGCCAAGAGATACACTTCTCAGAAAATTTTTTCTTGTTACTCTTTTTACATGCACAGTTAGATGCTGCTTCTTTCCACCGTTTCTCTATGATCCTTAAATATCCCAGTCATGTAACTATTAAAGTATTAATAAAACTTTCCTATACTCATTGATGTTTCCTATTTATTTTCTAAAATGTCTGTGTTTCATCTGCCAACATTGGGATCTTATCTTTTTATTACAGCACAGAGAAGAAACAATGCACCTGCTAACATAATAGGCACTCTGTAAGTACAGTTCCGATATATAAGACTGATAGATTGTTAAAAGTATTATGATGCCCTTGACTAAATTAATTTAGCTTTTCCATATCTTGCTCTACTACAAACCTCCAGCATTCTTGCTTAATGCTCAGTAAAATGTTGAACGAAGCAGCATTGGATCAAAAAGAATTTACTGGTAAGGGGAAAAAAAGCAAGTGATTAGAACAATAAATACAAAAGATACCTGTGCAGTGTCTTATTTGCATTTGCATATGTATTTGGTAAATAACTACATAGAAAAGGGAACCAACTCTGCATTTCCCTGGAACAGGAGGGGAAAAAAGGAAATGAGCGCTCTAAGAAAATAATTGCAGGGATACTTAAACATACCCCGGGATATAATGCTACACAGACCGAAGCTTCCGTTCTCTTTGAATATCTTTTTAACCATCTAGGAACCTGCTGGTGAAGAAGTCGCCAGGTTCTGCTGTGCTCTCCTCTGAAGCAGAGGAAAAATCATCTCTTATGGATGGATCTTTGAGCATGATGTTGGGGCACCTCTGGGCACAAAAATAAGCCCCCAATCAAGGTGTACAGTCTTTTATTTAATTTTCTAGAATATATAGCATGGGCTCCTTATCAGGATTTTCTTTTATCCAGACCAGTAGTTCTCAAATGTGAGAATGCAACAAATCACTTGGAATTCTTGTGGAAACACAGATCGCTGAACCCAACTCTGTTACCAAATATATAGGTCTAGAGAGAAGCCCAAGAATTTGAAACATTTCTAACAAATCCCCAGGTAATGCTGATGTTGCTTTTCCAAGACCAATACTTTGACAATGACAGTTACATCCAACTGTAATAACAGATCTAACCAGTGATTTGACTAACCCAAGCCAAGGCTGCTGCTTTAGTTCAGACAGCCCTAGCCACAGTTCTGCTCAGTTTCAGAGATCAAATTGGTTGCTTCTCCCATGATCTGTAGTTATTTAAGAAAAATGATGGCCAATCTCTGGTCTCCCAGTTTGAAAGTTTTCTCCTACCCATGAACTCTCTGGGAATTTGGTAGGTTCCTTTGTCATGATTTTATCTCTCTACCTGATCCACAGCTTTTAGCCACCTCTCCTTAGAGGACCAAAGCTCATTAAAGTCGTGGTACTAATTATAGAAGGAATACTCTCCAGTCAGCCTTCCTGCCAGAAACAGACCTGAGCTGACTTTCTGTGAGCTCAGCTGACCCACACTTCAACAGGCTCATGCTCTTCTGACATCACTGATCTTCAGGGTCTTCACAAACTAACATCTAAGGGTGCAATAACATTCTCTAAAATAAACAAAGAATTAAGTCAAGGACCCAACTCAAAGGTGCTTGGCTTTCCAATGGACCGTTTAAAAAAATACTTACAGTGAAAGTCTGCTCCAAACAGCAGTTTCACCATTCAGCTGCTTTCAGGCAAATGTATAACTCCTCAATTTCTCACTGGCCTTCTACTTGTGGCTTTAGCCCCTGGACAGCTATATTAAGATGCTGTCTATAAAAGACATTCCCCTGTGGCTGAAAACGTGAAGAGTCAGTTTGGGAATCCTACTCCTATGGGTTCTGGCTTCCCTGCAGATACATACACACTTCCAGTCTAAAAAGACAGGTTATTCCTCTAAACTTAGAGGAAGTGAAAGAGAGATGATCAGCTTATAGTTTCTCTTGAGATGTCTGAAAATTACATAAACTGAGATGTATTATTCGTAATGGAAACAAATATCACTTGGGGACTCGGAAGATGTATGTAAAAGATCCTTTAAGGAGACAAATGATTTATGAAATGATGTCATCTTACATATTAGCTTCATTCTAGAAAAATTGTTTTTAAAATAAGTATTTTATGACGATTTATTTTATCATTAATTTATAATAAGTTTTAAAGATATCTTCACACAGGAAAACTATGCCACTTAAAAAAACAAGTATATGGAATCCTGAACACTCTTTTAAAGGCCCTTTAAAGGGTATCGAATACAAGGTAACAAAAGAAGACTAGACTAGACTTTGGGTGGTAAGCACACAATATAGTATTCAGATGTATTATAAAGCTGTATACCTGAAATTTATATAACATTACTAACTAATGTTATGCTAATAATGTTTTTTAAAAAAGAAAGATATAAAATTTCTCAAAAAATAAATTTTTCTGAATGAATTATTTATTAAAATTAAATCTATTTTATATTGTAATAGTTTATTTTAATGGTTTGGTCAGACTAATTAACTTTGTTGTAGAATTATTTATTGCACTGACTTGCTGTGTAAATGGTGAAGATTGTATTGGATGGTATGTTATACTAATAAAAATTCTAGTGATTTAAAGTCAAATAATTACAAGATGTTTTTAAAGTACATACATTTAATTAGACTGTAGTAAGTCAAGTTTACAAATTTTTATTCTAGGATTATCACCAAAATAATAGTAAAAAAATATTACATAAAAATTGAATTAATCCCTATAAAACAAGGAAGTAGGAAGAAGAAATATAAAAGAGATGAGTTAAATATACAAATAAAAGATGGTAGCTATAAAGCAATCAGTAATAGCATTATGTAAATAGGTCAAGTGTTCCAAGTAAAAGACTAAGACTACAAGATTGAATACATTCATGTTGATGACAAAAGACACACTTTAAATATAAGCACCCGAATGACTGAAAACCAAAGAATAGGGAAAAATTATATGATGGAAATGCTAACCAAAGAATATTAGGTAGCTATACTCATCTGATTAATGCAAGCATGAAGGCAGGAAGCATGATGAGAGATAGAGGCGGTTTATAATGATGAAATAGTCTTAAAGAATTTTAGAGCAATCAAGTCTGCAAGCTCGTAAATGGAATGCGATTAAAATTATTAAAGCTAGTGCTGGAATTTTAATTCACCAGAAAGTGTTTCCAGGACACGTTTGTCTAGGACAAAAATACAGAGAAGTGAGAGAAACTTTTTAAAAATCTCAAATAGAAGCAGGGGTTTTCTCGCTCAGGTGCTGACAGGGACTTCCTTGTCATTAGAGGAATTTCAGCAAATTTTGGATGTCTATTTACCAAATATTCTTTAGTGGGAATTCTAAGAGGACAGGAGACATGAAGACTTAGTCTCTATCAATGTGAAATTCTGTGTATCAAGAAATAAACAAAAAGTGATGGCCAATGTGGAAAATCTACCAAGTATTTGTGCTTCAAGAAGTAAATTACAGAGAATTTAAAACTTTCTAATGTTTAAAAAGTGAAATAACAATAGTAGCATAACAAATTGTAGAGCTATATATAGTGAGTCTATGGGCACATGTCCCTCACTGTCCGACTTGAGAGCTTTCTTTTTTTCTTTTCTGTTCTTTTCTTGTCTTGTCTTTTCTTTTCTTTCTTGTCTTGTCTTTTCTTTTCTTTTCTGTTCTCTGTTCATGGACAGCCTATAACGTTTCATTAGAAGAGCTAAACTCAGTACTTTCAGTCTGAATCCATTTCAACTAGTCCGTTAGCCAACTGCCAACATCTGAAATGGAGCAGAAGAACTAAGATTTCAATAAATGACTTAGAACAAGGAACAACTGAGGGTGCCACAACAGAACACCATGATTTTCAAATAAGGAAAGGTTTTTATAAGGGAATGATGCATTGTAATTAAGAAATTGCAATGGGGACTGAGAATGACACATAAGGCAAGAACTCTCCGAAGTGCATGGTGTATAAAATAATACAGGTGTTTATCTGAAGACATTTAAGAATGCAGTGTGCATAGAAAAATAATGAAAGGAAATTCCGGGTATAAGTTATTAGCATGTTTTTGGCTCTGGTTGAAAACTTTTCATCAATTAGGTCATCCAACACTCTGGTAGATCATGTAATAAAAGGGAAATTATCACTCTTCTTAAATAAGAAAACTAGAGCTCAGTTGGTGAATTAAAAGTTGCACATCTAACCAGTGGCCAAATTGGTGTGCCTGGGAGTTAAATAAAAGTCATCCTTATCTTATTCCAAGATAAGCACTCTTGAGTTCTATGTTATATAAATTCACATTGAACTGTGACTTACGCAAGTCTTTTTGTAAAGTGTTTTGGAGAATACAGTATATTAACAATCTGCTTCTTTTTCAGGGGAAATAAAAAACAAGCGGTGTGTGTATCAGTCATTCACTTTTATTCAACCAAAAAAAGCTACCCTATATAAAGAATTGTATTAGTAGCTCTAAAGTATGTAAAGTTAAGAAGATGAATAAAACTCTTCACCAGACTCAGAGTATTTTATAATCTACTATCAGAGGGAGATATACACGTGGCTCAAGATAGACTAATTCTCTGAGGAGAAAAAATGGCATAGATGATAGAGGTTTTGTTCACCCCTCTTGCAACCAAATCAAAGTTGTGACAGAAACATGGAGCAAACAGCAAGCAAAGTTGCCTGGTTCTAGATGAACAGAAGCACTACAACTAGGAAGAGAAATAAGAAATCACCCTGCAATAGTAGAAGGTAGGAGAGGGTGAAGATGCGAGGCTGCTAAGTTCCTAGCCGCTGAGTGGGACAGAAGCTGTGGCAGCTATAGATGCCTCTTAAAGGTGCCATGTCTGCGAGTGGACTCTCATGGTGATGGACCTGCTCTCTCTGAGCACCAGCTCTAGATTGGCTGCTAGGGGTTACCAGGGACTCACAGGGAGACACTGAGTTGTCAGAGCAAGAGACGGAGGCGAGGCTCTCCCCCGGGAAGAAGGGCTGGTGGTATCCACTGTTCCTCTGTTGAGCCCTCCCTAATTCCATTGTGGGCATTCAGCACGGCCATAGCTGAGATGTCATCAAGCTGGATAATAGAGGTCGCTCTGTCTAGAGGATTCCCTGAAACTCTGTCTCCCCAAACTCACGGCCCCATCCAAGCCACATCCTCTTACGTCCTCAGTGAGTCTGGTGCTCCTTGCTGAGCCAACTCCAAGACTCACACTGGTGGCAATTGGCCTCGGATTCTGGCATGGCCTTGAGGCAACTATAAGCACAGCATCTGTGGATTGCTTGTTGAATCTTAACAGGTGGCCTCAAAGTGACACAGACTGGGCCTAACTTGGCCTGCAGCTGAACATTTCAGGATTGTGCCACTGGACACCTACTACACAAAGCCACTCCAACAGGACCAGGAGACTTAGGAACTTTGCTTAGTATAAGAAACAGACAGAGAAAGGCAGCCAAAATGGGAAGACAAAGCAGAAACCATATGAGTGAACAGAACAGAGATCCAGGGAGAATGGAGCCAAGCAGTCTCGTAGAGGCAGAGTTCAAAACACTGGTTATAAAGATGCTCAGCGAACTTAGTGAAAGAACTCAGTGAGAACTTTAACAAGGAGATAAAAAACATAAAAGTGGAAATGGAAATTATAAAAGGGAACCAGTCAGAAATAAAGAACACATTATTTGAGATGAAGAGTATATTAGAGGGAGACAACAGAGTGGATAACGAAGAGGGTCAAACCACCAATACAGAGGATAGGGAAGCCAAGGACGCTCAATCAGAATGGCAAGAAAAAAGAAGCCAAGACTATAATACTAATTTAAGGAGCCTATGGGACACAATTAAATGTAAAAATATCCATGTCGTAGGGGAACCAGAAGGAAAACACGCTGAAGAGCTGTTTGAGTGAAGAGCAATTTGAAGAAATAATGATGGAAAACGTTCCTCGCCTGGGGAAGGAAATAGACATACAACCCCAAGAAGCTCAGAGAGTTCCAAGAAAGAGGAACCAAAAGAGGTCCATACCAAGAAACATCATAGTTAGAATGCCGAAGGTTAAATACAAAGAGAGAACCTCAAAAGCAGCAAGAGGAAGCAGCTAGTTACCTACAAGGGAGCACCGTAAGACTTGCAGCTGATTTCTCAAAAGAAGCTAAGCAGCCTAGAAGGGCTTGGCTCAGAATATTTGATGTGATGAAACCCCAGGATCTACAACCAACAGTACTTTATCCTGCCAAGCTTTCATTTAGAGTCGAAGGACAGATATAGAGTTTCCAGACAAAAATAAGATAAAGGAATTTATCAACGCCAAGTCAGTATTACAGGAAATTTTGGAGAGACTTCTTTAAAGAGAAGAAAACATGTATCGAAAACATGAATAAAGAATGGTGACAATTACATTCCTATCAACAAGTACCTCAGATGGAAAAGAATTAAGTGTTCCAACCAAAAGATACAGTGGCTGAATAAATAAGAAAACAAGACCCCAACTGCCTACAAGAGACTCACTTCAGATTAAAAGACACACACAGACTAAAAAGAAGGGGATAGAAAAAGGTATTGTTTGATGGACGTAGAGGGTATTATGCTGAATGAAGTAAGTCAGGTAGAGAAAGAAAAATATCATGATTTCACATACGTGTAGCATCTAAAGAACAAAATAACAACTACGAAAATGGAAATAAACTCATAGATGCAGAGAATATTTTGAGGATTGCTAGATGGGGGTGTGGGGAGGGATGGTAAAAGAGGGCAAAGGGATTAAGTATAAATGGATAATTATAAAACAGACATGGAGATATAAAGTGTACCATAAGGAAAATAGTTAGCTATGTTTTAAAAGATATGTAAGGGGGAAAGGGGTACTAAGCAGATTTAGTGGAGTGATCACTTTGTGAGTTATATAGATCTCTAATCACTATGCTGTGCAACTGAAACTAATATATTATTGTATGCCAACTATAATTGAAAAATCATTGAATTTTACAGTGCGAATATGAGCAACCAATTGTCTATTATATTTCAATGAAGCCGGAAAAAATAAAAATAAAAATAAGAGATTAATTCCATTGGGGTCATTAGACGAAGATATTGTGGAGCAGGTGGAGTTTAATTAAGACTTCTAGAATGGGCATAGTTTGTCAAATAAAAGCAAAGGTATTGTTTTTTTTAGTGGAAGAAGATTCTTGAGCATAGGCTTTAATAAAAAAATACTGGAGGACACAAACTGAAAATAATGAGCCAGGAGCAACGGGAATAATGGGTGAAGAGAAGAGTGAGAAGCTTTGTGCTTTGGTTAGGGTCAGTTTTTGGAGTTGTAAAACAGAGAAGAGAGAGTAGAGCAAAGCCATTACTTTGATATAAGCAAAGACTGCAGAAATGATGTTATTTTACAAGTCCCCTAAGAGTGGCTAACTTCATCACAGATCAGCTACATTAGAGGACATTCTTAAATGACTGATGTATGAACTTCTCAGTATCCAAAAAGGGGCTTAGTTACCAATGTAAATTAATCCCAGGAAATGCTAGCCAATATCCGAATCTCCATCATTTTCAGGGCATGATCAAGAAGGAAAATGCAAAGAGTGAAACATACTTATCATTGTTCAAATAACCTACTAATTCAAAGGCCTGGATCCTATAGGCAGCTATGCTGGCATCAGCACAGAGTATAAGGATTGACACAACAGGAATGAAAGTAGGATGAGAAAGCCAATTTTAGTACATCTAAGATAAGCAGAAGAGAGTGGAGAATATACATAGTGCCTGAAATCTGATGGAAACGTCAGGAAGGATCAGATGAAGTTAGAAGTTGGTAAAGCACATCTGAAAAACAAGTAACACACACACACACACACACATTCTTACTTAAAACACACACACACAACTGAGTCACCTTTAAAAATTTTTTTTAATTCATTAATAAAAGGCAAGAACTACAGGAAATTCTACTACAGAGAAGTGACATTAGATGAATATATTAACAAGATCTGGCAGGGCTAGAGAAGGCAATAGATGTCACATGTCATTCACTCAACTATGAGAATCAAAGCTCTGAAGCCAAGAGACCCATTCATGGCACAAAATGAGTTTGACCTGTGTCAGGTAAAACCAAGAGATCTAATACATATCTAAGTATTAAGCAATTGAGAAAATAGAAGCATTGAAAGTGATTGGACTACTGTTTATTATTTATTTTAAAAATAATATCACTCTAATTAGGCTCCTGTAATTATAACTTGACAAGTCCCTCTCACATAGATGAGGCCGGGAGAAACTTCCAGGTAACTCCTGAATGCAAGAAACTAAGGTTCCAATCTATGCAATGAAACACAGGAGCCAAAATATGAAAATGAATATCTTCATAGTCAACTGAAACATTGGAGAAAGAAAAATCCAAACTTATTCATGCAATAGCTATTTAAATTTTCTACGCATCATGAAAATTATTTCCCATTATCAATTTCTGTTCCCAACGTCAGATCTCACTTATTTTACCATACAACCTCCTCAGTAGCTTCCAGATTCCCTGCTTGATCTCCTTGGTTCTCACGCCATAAACAATGGGGTTCAGAGCTGGGGGGATGAGGTGGTGCAGGATGTTGAGCAGGATGGGGACATCCGGGGGGATTCTCTTCCTGGCCAGGTTAGTGATGACCAGCACCAGCAGGACTGTGCTGAAGAAGAGGATGAGGATGAAGTGGGAACCACACGTGCTCAGGGCCTTGGCTGCAGCCCCCTCAGCCTTGATCTTTAGCACAGCTCTCAGGATAAAGGAGTAGGATAGAACAATAAGGATGAGGTCAGAGCCCAGGAGGGTCCAGGCTGCCACAAACTGGTACAGCTGATTGAAGGTGATGTCATCACAGGAGAGTTTGGACACAGACATGTTAGTGCAGATACAGTTCTTGATAATGCTCTCTGCACAGTATCTAAGTCGTGAAGAAAGGACTGGAACAGGAAGAGAAAAGAGGGCATTCCGGGCCACAATAAATACACTAGCCCTAACCACAAATTGGTCAGTGATGATGGACAAGTACTGTAATGGATGACAGATGGCCACATAGCGGTCATAGGCCATGACCATGAAGTGCAGGACTCCATGGTTAAGAAACTATTCATGATGAACATCTGGAGGAAGCAGGCAGAGAAGCTGATGGCCCTGAGGTCAAACCAGAAGATGGCCAGTACCTTGGGAATGACGGTGAGGCAGAGCACCAAGTCCAGCAGAGAGAGGAGGCTGAGTAGGTAGTACATGGGTTCATGCAGAGAGGCCTCCGCCGGATGGTGATCAGGAGGGTGGCGTTGGCTCCCATGGCCAGAAGGAAAAGGAAGCTGAGGGGCAGGGACAGCCAGTGCTGCCACTTCTGATAGTTAGGGAAGCAGATGAGTAGGAATTCAGTGACTGGAGCAGTGGAGTCGTTGCTCGGTGAAGCCATGTAAAGGGTCCTATACAAATTAAAAGTCCCTTAATATGTAAAACAGTATATATCACCATAGAAAGTATATATTCTCCCAGGTGTAGAAGAACTCTAGTTTTTATTGGGACCCTTAAAATGTCTCAATAACATTTAAAAATCATCATCATCATTATCATCATCATCATCATCACCAATCCTCTCTTTCCCTGCTCTGAGGTAGCCAGCCCAGACTTGGGCAGTTTACTCTGACAAAGACAATGGGCCCAGAGCTCCTGGGCCTCTTTGGAGGCCGCTTCCAGCTCTTTTCTCTCAGTGAGTCCTCAGTAGGGTCCTCTGAATTGTCCTGTATCTTTGAAACTGCACCAAGCAACTACCAGCTCTTTGGACAGTGATCTCTCCTTTATATCATGAGCCATTACATGTTTCAGGATAAACAGGAAGAAATGGATTGTATAGATATTTCAAAATCAAAATCAGCAAGAATTACATGTATGGGATAAGTAAAGAAAGGTATTCAAAGATTCGTTATTCAGCCAGTGCCCAAATTTTAACTTACTGCTTGCTATTAGGCAATGTGATGTGTAATAAACTGAAGAAAGATGAGTAAAACAGGGCCTTGAACCTCAAGACACAGTATTAGAGATCACTTTGTGTGTTTAAGTTTTGGTGACAGAAAGAATTTACTGCAAAACTGAAAAGAAGAATGGGGGGAAAGGATGTTTTAAGAATGAGAAGATGAATGCATATTTGAAGCGTTATGCAGGAGACATTTGCAAAATATCAGGTAGAGATTTGCAGTAATAATTCAAAATATAATAAGCCTAGAACACAGGAGGACATTCAAGTCGGCAAATAAATATGTATTTGTTGTATTTTAAAGGAAAAAAACAAGGTAAAAAGTTATTCATATATCAAATAATTGAGGGAAACCTAGCATGCCTTAAATTTTAAAGCTTAGACTGATAGAAATTTTCAGGTGGTTTTGGTTATTAAAAATTTGGAAGAAAAGGAAATAGTTGATGGACTAACTTCTAGAGAGAATAGAAGGGGATTAACTCAATAGTATAAATTCAGATTTTTAATCTAGCTTTTCACTCCTCTATCCACACACACACAAAATGTCTATAATGCGGTGGCAGGGAAGGGTATACTATTCATATGGCAAAACTGTAGGCTAGTGTAAGGTAGTTTGGTAATGAGACACAGCAGGAAAAAATTTTTTTAAGTTGGATCTTTTATTGATAAATAAATAAATAAATAGATTAATAGATAAATAAATAAATAAATGATCAGCCATGCTGGGCCCCCAGCTATAAGATTGCCTTCAATTAGCAGCGCCAGAGCATGTGTTCATTGCCTAGAGGAGAAATACCATTTATTATGAGGTAAGAGGAAATTATCTGTGTTAATGGGTACTTTTGGAGGTGAGAGAAAAGTTCTTTTTGTTTTATTTTGCACAAGATAATGTCACTTTCCTGGTAGTTCACTCTTTAGAAAGCTTCACATTTTCTTCTTTTGTTTTACCTCTTAATAGGGATCAGGCTTGCTACTACAAATATGACAGCCTGAAAATAGGTTCTTGCCGTTCCTTGTTTAGAATGTCCAAATTACAGTTTTTGTATCCATGCCATTTCCCCAAATCTGATTTATCCTATAAATCTCCCAAGGCTTTGGTTTTCCACAGTCAGGGTGGGAAGTCACCTTTATAAAATGAGATGTTTGACACACAAAGAGCTTCCAGACAAGATGCCCACAGAAGGCTCTGTTTGAACCTCAGATAACCACCAGGACATTCCCTTGTCCCAGGCCAATTCCCCTCTTTATTGTTCACCTTGGGCCAGGGAAACTTTTTTCTTTAGAATTAATTTTGTAACTTCATGAAGGATTCCTAGTGGAGATAGAACATGTCAAAGATGCTAAAGACAATATAACTCTCACACGAGAGATATCTGTGAGGTCTAGAACTAGGTGTTTCTGGGAAAAGTATTCAAAAAAGTTGATGTTCATCAGAAGTGGAATAGAAGCTAGCTAGTGAGTGAGTTTTAGGCACATCAACTTATAAAGGAATTCACTTACCTGGTAAGCAAAACTATAATTCCTTGTGGTCATAATTCAATTGTCCTAGCACATGGAATCTAGGTTCTATAAACTCCTCTGCTTTGATTCCAAGTGTTTCTCTTGTTGAGTACCATCTTATTTATCTCGGTGCTAAACAAAGAGCAGAGTGGCCAAGTACTGAGAAGGATAACAGTAATGGCCGCCACAGCAAAGTAGCAGACAAAGGCCAGGGAGTAATAGCAGGATGAGAGAGGGAGCCCAGGAGCCATATAATCAGTATAGTTGGGATTACTGATCCTGCTCACCTAACCAATTACCCACAACAGGTCGAGAGTTAAAGTATGTTTGAGAAGATATCCTACTCTAGCTGCTGGAGAGGATACGTAAGGTTTAATTTGATCCAAAGACTTTCATGTCATTTTAAATATCTCAGACTTTCCAAACATAGATTATATGACACACACAACTCTCGACCCATTGTAAGACTTTAAGAAACTAAGAATTTAGAGATTAAACTGGGGTAGAGATAAGTAGTATCATCTCTGCCCTGTATTTTCACTTGTGATTAGAAAAATTACTCTCAATGTCAGTCAGAGAAATAAAAAGGATCAAAAACATGCCCTCCTTTCTAATAACCTCAGGTTCTGGATTCTGAAATGTTTCTCTAAAAAAGATGGTCTTACAAACACTGGGAAAGACAAAAAAAGTACATATGAATGAAGTATGTGCTTTGGTTGAAAAGTTAGCCTCTGACAGACAGATTCCAAGTCTGGCTTTCATACTCAATGACACTAACATCTATTTAGCTCTATGACACCTAGGTGTCTCATTTATGAAGTAGATAAATGACATCTAACTTCAGGTGTTGTCATGGAGAGAGAAAAGGGCTATAATTTCCTGAGGTTCGATCAAACCCAGAGACATGACAAGCTGAGAGCAACAGAGAAGGGTATAAAAAAAAAAATAACAAGTTGCCAGTGGGAGAAGGAGGACTATCCTTGTTGGCAGTGGTAGGAGCAAACAGAACTATTCAGTATGATTAGTGATGAGATGTTAGGAGCTGGTAGATCCTAAGTTCTCTGTGGAAAGGAGTTAGGAGAGCTGAGCGCCAGGAGACAATGATCAAAGGAATCCAAGTGCATAAGCAGGCATCTGAGGTACACCTGTTAGCAGGCGTTATTGTGCACACTGTAAACAGGAGATTTGAAACAGGGAAGTGATGTGCTCCACATGGGGCAAAAGGGAATCAGACAGAATGCAGGGGCTTTTTTGAGAGTCCTAATAGTCCGAAGAAGAAGTGATTATGATATGAACAAAGGCCATGCAAGTAGAGAAGAAAGGACACATTTAAGGAATGGGAAGACTACAGGACTTAGTGTAAGAAAGCCTGAGGGGGCAAAGAGAGACTGCGGTCAAGAAGGTTACTGGGGATCTTTTAGCTGATAAGGGAAGAAATGTCCTTTTCAGACCTCCTATAATATTGACATATTCTCCCGGGTGGTAATATACACTCAGTTCTGTTTTATAGTCCCTTTTAAATTCCTTAATGACTGGGACCACTCTTCTCCTCTCTGCATTCTCCTCAGTGAAACTGAGGCCTCCTGATCTGAGCAATGAGGGATTGTTGGCCATCTGGGGCATTGTTTTGATATGCAGTACTCCAATTCCATTGATTTGTAGTTACAAATATTTACAATGAGTGGTCGTAGTGGTTCCTTGTCCTAAGCACTAATGAACAAAACATGGTCTCTGACCATGAGATATTGACAGTCTAGAAAGGTCAGACAAGTCGTGAATGAACCAAATTACAACAGAAGATCCAAGCTCAGCTATGATTGCCTAGAAAAGGATTGACCACCTTGGCTCCTGGGTGAATTTACACTAGTGCAGAAAGGAAGAGTCTGGCCAAGCCAGGCACAGAGCCTTGGCATTCTAGCCATGATGCAGGTAGGAGCCTTTGAGTCTCCAGAAGTTTGGAATCCACTAACCTAGTATGGCCACAGAAAGACTAGGCCTCAGCTCTGAATGAAGTAATAGCTTTAGATTAATCCATGACATTCACTCTTGTACCAGGATGTATGTATCTTAGCAGCTTCAGCATCTACACAGAACCCATGGAAAGAGTTCCAGCTATGTACATACCAGGCTCCCAAACTCCCCTCCACTCCTCGTTGCCTCCTTCCTCATAATTTTCCTTGCCCCTACTTGAGACTCACCAACTTCAGAAGGCTGCGCTGCTGCTGTTCCTGGCTGTTGGAAAAAAGCACCTAAACTGGCCCCTCCAAGGCCTCCAGAGGCTGGTTTTATGCACCCTGGTTCCATTTGCCCCTTCTCTCCTCATTGCTCACAGGAGTCAGTGCCCATGTTAAGCACTCAGTCCCTGAGCCCCTATGCTATTTCCCAGGAGAATATATTATAGAAGGCTTAATTCAGCATCATGAATAGAGTGAGGGAAAAGAGATCAAAGGCTCTAGAGTTGTGCAAATAAAGAAAAAGAAACTCTGGGAAAAGAAGAGTAAGGAAACCAAGTGATGAAAATCTCCTCAGGAAAAATTGCTATGGCTACGCCTATGGGGAAGAACGGAATGAAGTATCCTCAGCACTAAAACTCTGTGGAAGGGGGTGACAGAACAACATCCATGGCACAAAAGGACACTGGACCTCAAGGAACATGGACCATGGGCAACTGAGGGGGGCAGTGAGCACTTCCCCCTGTGAGCCCTTCTTGCGCAGGGGAAGCATCAGTGCTCAGGACCCATCACTGAGAGAGGCCCTGTTTACGCACGTGATCTCATGGCCAAGATTTATCTTCATTGGCTGTATTTTGTCTAAACTGTTTCCTAAGTATGGTTGTAGAATATGCAACTGTTAACAACACTCACCTTCCCCAGAGCAACACTTGGCATCAATTCCTTGTGAAAACAGTGTGATTGTCACCAGCACAGCCTCTACTCTGAACTGATGCACAATGGGACCTGGAAAATGGCCTCTTCTGGGAGGTTTCTAGATGCTTCTTAGCATAGGGAGATTCAAGCTAAATGTAGGATCTTTGGGGCTGTGAACACAAGAATCCTGGAGAGATTCAACTGTAGGGCAGAAATGTAGATGGAATGTGATCCCTTTCCCTCCATGCACTAAATCCTCTCCTGCCTCTACCTCGACCTTGCAAACTCCACACACACAGTGGCCCCCACCCAAAATCAGTTTTCTTCCTCATCAGCACTGTAATGAAACATGGAGCTCCAGTCGCACCATTAGTTAGGGTGTGGTACTTATACAACATTATAATGAAACAATGTTGAATGAAATGACACTGTTTGTGGACCTGCTGTATATGCTGCATATAATAATGTCAATATATTATATATGTATAATATATATTATATAAATATATAAAGTTTGTGTGTATGTGTGTGTCTCCACAGCTTTCTGATATCTATTACAGTCACAGTTGAGAATATACTGTAAGTTAAATTGCTCTTCCTTTGTAGGTAATGCATCACCTCTCTGGCTCTTTTACAATCTGTTTTCTTTAGAGTTTTAGATTGTTAGTAAAAATGCACAGATTTTAAAAAATTATTCTGCTCATGATTAATTAAGCTTCTTAAATCTACATATAATTCAGCCATATGTCTTTTGAATATTCGTCCTCCCTTATTTCTATATTCTTTTGTATAAATCCAGTTTGGTATTCATTGGTGTATATGCCAATCTTCTGTAATAAGTTATCCTTTTCTTCATATCATTTTCTTATAACTAAAAATCCATTGCTTAATTCAAGGTCATGAAGATTTACCCCTATGTTTTTTCCTAAGAGTTTTATAGCTTTATCTCTTATATTCAGAGTTTTGATACATCTTCAATTAATTTTTGTATAGTGTGATTTTATTTACTTCTTACTAGAGTATTTAATAGATTTGTACTGATTTTTCCTGTTTCTCATAATTCTGCTGATAGAGTTCCTAGTTCTAGAGCACCTTTTCTGTAATTATCATGAAGATGAGTTTAGTACAAAAGTGGTAACAGTGCTGGGAGATCAGGGAGAGGTTGTCACACCTTGTGACCTTCTTTCGTTTCTTTAGGATCCCCCTTCATTTCCTCCTTTCCTTTCATTAACACATCTCTGAAGAGACACCTGTTTCCTTCAGTTATCTCCTCCTCACACAGAAGGCTGCCACCTCTGTTCCTCCTCACTTCCAGGCCACTTTCCTGTAGCTAGTGCCGTTTTCATTGGCCCCCCTAACCTGTGTTTGACATTCTAGAATTTAGTATATTTTTAAACATTTCTGGAGATGTTATCTGTTCTATGTATATGTCTTCCAAACCCCTCCCTTATTTCCCACTTCATCTTTTAAACTTCCCTCTGTCCACACTTGGAACCTAAAGTCTGTGACAAATGTAACTCTTTCTCATCTTAAAATAGTTTGAAATTTTGCCATTCTCTTTCTTCTATCAAGCTGATAGAAGTGGGCCAATGTGGTTTTATTTACACCCTTCTAATATTATGGTTTCTTTGGGAGGGTGTATGATGAGATTCAGAGTCAGGCAGCCATCATTTTCCTAGGGCCAATTGGAATACACATACACACACGTCTATATCTGTATGTATGATGTATGTATGTAGGTATTACTTCACAATCTCAGTAATTCCCCGGGTGAAATCTGAAATGGGCCCCATACATGGAGAGCAAGGAGAGACTGAAAAAAAGAGGCAGGCTATGCCAGATTGATAGAGGGCAGTTTAAATAAGCAAGAGAAATTACGAGGCTTGTCTTGGGTACCTGCAAGATGAGATGATCTCCACACCAGCCTGCCATAATCTTTAACATTTATATATACAGTCCTTAACTGGGTTTAGTCACACATACCATCCAGATGGCCTCATTCTTTACTCTCTGAAGTCTGTTTTTGAAGCAGCTCTGAATGTGGGAATGGCGGGTAAAACATACATTCCAAAGACAGAGAAGGGGGTGAGGAGCCTCTGATGGCCCGGGGTAGCTTGCTGGTCAACCTGAGGTCACATCCTCCCAATGACCTCCTCCAGCAGTATGTATATGTATGCTTGTGCTTGTTACTCTGATTGTGAACTTTGAGTATTACGTCTTTGACTAGTTTTCATTGTCATAAGATATACCTGGGTTTTTACATAGTTTTTAATTGACATCACTGAATATCTTGTTATTCACATTTTTTTCCCCCCAGATTATTCTGTCAAGATTTCAGGAAAGAAAGTTGTATGATCTCAAATAATGATGCATTTAAACTTTTTTATTAATGTGTTCCCTTCATTTACTGGTTGAGTATTATTTCATCAAGATACTATTCAAGCAATATTTTAGAATATAATTTTTAAAGCTGATTGTAAAAAATGAATACAAATTATATTCTTAAAAGGAAGAATTTTTCTTTCATGGTTATTAGCTGGCTCTTTATTGTTGTTCTACACATTTAAAAAATAATTTCATATTTTGAAGTTTGTCGGTAGACTCAAAATCATGAGGTTGGCTCTATAATATTTATGCATTATTTATTTATATACTGGATTGAATTTATGTTTTCTGATATTAAAAGAGTATTTTTCTGGGTAATTATTTCATATAGGCAGAGTATGATATTGGTTTAGAATTTGGAATATAAAGTTAGAGAGACTCTTAATAGCTACATGATATTAGTGAAAAATTTATCATTTTGAAGTCTGTTTTCATGTATGTAAGCTGACAATAATCACTGTTTCTTTATATATTTATACAAAGCCTCGTGTCTTCATTTGATTTCCTCTCACTTTACATTACTATCACCTTAGCCCTATTCTCTGCATATTCCTTGCTCATCCTACCTTGAGTTTCAGTCAGGGTCCTATTTCCAATTACAAGACAATTTCTTATTTCTTCAGCTCCTCGCATATCCCTTGAAAATCCGTTGTCTTACCTAGCTTCCATACTCGAATGAGAATGACTTTATGTTAAGTCGACAGGCACTCTATTGGTCTGCCTTCAAGCTAACCCTAAGAAGAACGGTGGAGGAGGTCGGTTCACTGAGTTCTCAAGCCCAGGTAGAGCCTTCTTTACTCTTCAGGCTTTATAATCTCCTGACTGAAGACCCTCTGACCACAGTAAGGGCTGAGAGTCAATAAAGAGCCCCAAGCGCTGGTGGCGCTGGAGACCTAACTTCATAACAGTGACTATGCTAGATTTGGATTTCATAATTTCATCTATATACGCTAGAGTTAACAACCACACTAGAAATAAATTTGTTTCTTTCCAAACCTTTTAATGTGTTACAAGCTGTAAAGATTTTCACAAGTATTTTTTTTTTCAGTTCATAGTGCCTAATTAATATTGCTTTATAGCGTTTTATGGGCAATAGTACTGAAACTCAAAGTGGTCTGAGTGAAATTCTAAGGTAAATCTTCCAGTCAAGGCCAGGGCCTGAATTTAAACCTGGATTATAGGACTCCTAGTTAATTCTCTTACCACCACATCCTGCTTGGTTTTCACAAAATACCACGTTATTGTTAAGGCATGAACTTCAGCTTCTGACATGTGAATGAAGAGAAACTCTGTGTAGGAGGAAATTATACATAGCAGTTATTCAAAGCACAACTTTTTGCAATCCCTGTTCTCCCATTAGGAATTTTGTAGTATCAGTGAGTTTTAACTGTGAGATTAGTTTCTGGTACTTTTCTTGGGGTAGAGATTGTTTTGGAACCTCTGAACTATGCCTTCCCATGGGGTGTACAAATTATCAGAAATGGGGAAATATATATGATGGTCTTGTGCGAATGCCAGAAGAGTTTAGTGAAAATATTTCTAGCGTTTACTTTTGTTTTGATTTTGTGATTGTTCTACTTAACTATTGTGGAAGATCCTCCTGGAACTAAATATCAACAACTTTTAGGGTTGAGCATCCTGAGTACACATTCTCTTATCTGTTTTGTCCTTACTCCATAGATAACAGGGTTAAGAGCAGGGGGAACAACCACATACAGGTTGGCCAGAAGTATGTGGATATAATGAGGGATGCTGTAGCCAAAGCGATGTGTCATGAAGGAGAAGAAGGCTGGCAGGTAGAAAGCTAACATGACACACACATGGGAGCCACATGTGCTGAGAGCTTTGAGCCGGGCTTCCCAGGATGGGAGATGAAAGACTGCTCTCAAGATTTGGACATAGGAAAATCCAATCACAGAAAGGTCAATGTATCCCACTGAGAAAGCAACCAAGCCATAGATAACATTGACCCTAATATCAGCACAAGCTAACTTTGCCAAGCCCATATGTTCACAGTAGGTGTGGGGATAAGCCGCACACCACAAAAAGGCAATCTCAGGATGAGAAATATAAATGGAGTCATAAACACCAAATTCCTGACTATGATGACTATGGCCAAGATGGCTATCACCTTATTGGTGAGGATCATGCTATATCTCAGGGGGTTGCAGATGGCAATATAGCGATCTATGGCCATGACTGTCAGCACCACAGACTCCAGGCCAGTGAATATGTGAATAGTGTACATTTGTGTGATACAAGCACCAAAAACAATGTCCCTGAGATTGAACCAGAAAATGCCCAGCATCTTGGGGATGGTGGCTGTGGACAAGCCAAGGTCAGTGCAGGCCAACATGGCCAGGAAGTAAAACATGGGTTGGTGGAGGATCTGTTCAGTCTGGATCACAAAGAGGATGGTGAGGTTGCCCAGGAGGGCGATTAGATATACCACAAAGAAGGGGAAGCCAATCCAGATGTGCACACTTTCCAGTTCTGGAATGCCCATCAGAACAAAAGAAGCAGGGTGGAACTGGGTATTGTTTGGATGAAACATATTGGCGAGAATAGGTTTCAAACTCATTTCTTGCAGTTTTCTTGGTTCCAGTGAGAGACTCTCACTTCCTTCATAGAATGTTGCCTATTTTCTGTAGAAATATAAAATCCATTCTCTAATTCTATAATACAGCAGAGGAGACCTGGAAAGGGAATAGGAGGCACAGTTATAAAGACACTCTCACTTCAGAGTATTTGCTTCACCTACAAAGGAAACACACAGAACACTTCCCAGTACAACAGTTCTGCACTTCTCAGTTTTTTCATTAGTCTCTAAGGAAAAACCTGCATATGGTATTATTAGCAAATATTTGTAGTTACTCATATATGTTAATCAGTATGTAAAGCATAAAGTAGATGGTGTGTGTGTGTGTGTGTGTGTGTGTGTGTGTGTGTGTGTGTGTAAAATATCACTGGACTGGGATTGAGGTGGAGATGACTCAACTGATATGACAGTTCAAGAAAATGATACATTCTTGCAAAGTAGACCTGAAATATTAAGAAATATTCTATGTAGAGGAGAATTCAGTATGGGTGAAAGATTAGACAGCCAATATTTGGGTCTGAAGTAAGGAATGGAATTAAGAAATTTAGACAGTTTGAGGACTATTGTATAATTTCAACAACACAGTGGTCCCTCTTAGATCTACAAAGTCTTATGTTGTATATTCATTTAGATACTTTCCTGAGAAAGTGTTTACTAAATTGAGAGCTGAACAATGAGAATCCATTAATAAGTAGAAGAAGGAATTGAGCTAAGAAAATATTTCTAGTTGATATTATCAAGGGTTATGAAGACAGTGATATGACCATGTAGGCCATTGTGGTTAACTTTATGGGGCTTTACCCTTCTCCTAGAAAAAAATGGGAATAAACTGTAGTATGTTAAGCTGTAGTGTAACCAGATCAAATTGGCATTTCAAAAATATCACTCTTGTTGCACTATCAAAAAAAGGCAGCAAGTGCATTTGTAGTCATATCTGTTGGAAGGTTATCAGACGTTCAGGTTAAGATTATTATCTTGCACTGTGCTGTCAGTGACTGATTGGAACACGTCAACTTTGCAAGTGTTTAGTTGTATTAGTCTTCCAAATAGTTACCATATCTATTTTTCTTCCCCTTCACAATTACTGAATTAATTAAGATAAGTATAATCTTTTATCTTAACCTTTTTGTATGTTTCATCCTTCTTCAGCAATGGTCCTCAATATTTTTCCTTTTAAAAACATACAACTGGTCAATATAAACCCATTATTAAATGTGATTGAGGGGCAGTGATTCTCATGGTAAGAGAAGGGGCAAGTGGCTGTGCAGAACTAGGGGAGAGGTTTTGGGGACTTATGCATAGTTTGAGGAGTCCTCTGTTCACTCCTCATGGTGTCACTTAGGGCAGTCAGAGAGTAGAGGTTATAAACATGGTGATATTTGACACATTGTTCTTGCAATAAAAAATTAACTCATGTATCAAGGTCCTAGAACCATACAGATTTTTACATGTTCTGATAACTGCTGCCAAAGATTTAAATTGTCCTCTTTCTATATTTAGGGTCATCTGAAAATTTACCAGCACTACCACTCTTTGCCCACATCTGTTATCTTACAGATATTTCCAGTTATTAATCTTTAATTCATTTGACGAGTATTTATAGAGTTCTTACCATCTGTCAAGACCTGCTCCAAATTGAGTCAAAGTCCCCCAAATCATGGAGTTTAAAGTCTGTCTAGTCATACCAGAATTTTGCTTCTTGGCATCACACAAGGTTTCCACTCTCATAGTAATTCTTTCATTTTTAAACAGTCTTTGTAGGGAAATTTCCTAAAAGGTGCTTTGGTATTCCACATACATTACATATTCAGAGTGTTCCTGTTCAGTAAGATTACAGGCATTGCCAAAAATTATCATCTGTCCAGATCACTCTGCAGCAACCACTAATCATTACTATGGCCACTGTTGATGCAGTCACCTTCACGTTTTGTCTACTTAATCATCTTATTTGTTTAATATACTTCCATGTATATTTTTTAAATTTCTCTTCACCATAACACTGAGACTCTGCCTTCGTCTGCCTTTCTGAATGCCTCTCTGCCCTTTCAGACACTCAATTCAAAGGGGACTGACTGCCTTCCTTTGCAGAAGAATTAGATAACTTCTTTACTCAGGTTCCCAGGCTTCCCATCTCATAACCCCTTTGTGTCTCATTTTCATATCTGCAGTAACCGTTTCCTCTAGGGTGACTGTGTCCAATGCAAGAAGTCTTGCACAGAGGTGACAAAATTGAAGGATTATGAAGAAAAGACCTCATTTGTGCCAGCTGATGAGAGTAACCATTGCTATTATTTCTCATGTTTGCATATCACATTCTTTGTTCACGTGTTTGTATCTACATATATGTTCCTAGGTTTCTTGATGTCTGTTTATTTAGCACAGTGAGTGTTGTGCAGTGTGCTTCTGTGTTAGTGACTGATGTGCGGCTATGAACGCAGGTTATTTTCAGCACAACTCCTCTCTCTCTTGCTCTTGCTGCATTGCTTGGAGAGGGTCCTAGCTACAGAGACTCTGGCTGAGTCACTGGAGTGCCATCAGCCCATAAATCACTCTAGTCACCACCACTGTGAACCCTCTTCCAGCAAAATCAGGAGCTGACTCACCTACCTCTCTGCCCAGCATCTGAGAAATCGTTTGTGAAGAACTGGATGCACAGACTGCAACCTGCATGTGACTGAGTTCTCCATAGTCAGGGCCAATGGGTTATACGAGAACGCAAGTCCCCTGGGAAGGGCCACCACACAATGAATGGGTTGTGTCCCCAGACCTATGATAATGGGACAGAAAATTTCAATATCCCTAAGGATAAAGTTTTATCCTTTCTGGTCAGAGACACCTTCTGGTTACAGATGATCTGCAATTTGCATCCTCTAGCAAGAACCCTCTCCAGATAGGTCCCAGGAGTCTAGTCAGTCAGAGGCATCCTGGACTCCCACTTACACTTTAAACCTCACTCTGGTACCAGGTGAACAGCTACTTTTGACAGATAGGCCGTGAAGGCAGAGAAAGAGCTCTGTAGGAAAAAAAAAAAAAAAAAAAAAACAAGAACAGCATTTCCTCAAAGTCAGCTTGGAAATATCTGTACATTTAGAAAATGTCAGAACCAGAATTCTAACTTAAGTCTCTCAACCTGAGCTTTCTGTTTTATGAATTACATTGATGATTTTTTTGTGAGAATATAGTGCTTCTAACACTCTGTAGAATATTAATTAATAGAACGTGAGAATAAATGGCATTCATACAAAGGAAAGCAACTTAGCATACATACAAAGAGCATGTTCATCTATTTGTTCTGTGACTTTGGACAATTTAATTTGTTATTCTAAGCCTTGGTTTCCTCACAGGCAAAATGAGAAAAAGTTATATCAATTTGTGAGATTGCTTTAATAATATAGGACAATGCCTAGAAAGTACTCAACAACCATTTATTAAAAATTAATAAAAATTAGTTATTATAATTATTGTATGGCATTATCTCTGAAGTAAACAATTTGGGTCAGATAACTTAAATTTAAATGACTTTCCTGAAATTCAATAGATGAAAGATGTTGAAGGCATTTATTAACCTCTCTGAGCTTCATGTTACTTCTATAGATTCATAAGGGTAATGAAAATGACAATTTATATTTTATAGTTTTCCTCTGAATTGAGTGAAATGATGTTTTTAACTAAAACAGCAGCATTTGACAACAGATACAAGATATTATTTAAATGGATATTATTTTTATTACTTATTTGAAATAGATATTTTTGGTGTTGAATTTGAATACAATAACAGCAATTATGTTTTAGTTTACTAGATTGCTCACAGAAACAACTCTTATTTGTTCAGGAAATGTATTTAGTTCGAATGCTAGATGTCAGTAATGCTCCTATGACAAGCAATTATTTCTTATTTTCACCTATATTTACTAAAATTTTGCTGTGAATTTGATAACACTCATTTTAGGTACTCAATATAGATAAGCTAAATTGATAAAAGTATGCTTGTCAATCTAGCATTTTATATATGTAGTAGTCAATTCAACCATATTTCTTGAACAAATAACAAAAGATCTCATGTGAGCTGTCAGGTTAGGTAACTGAAATTTTTCAAGACATTTCACGTATATCTTTACTTGTATAGCTTCAACGTTAATAACCATCTTTTTATATAGGGCTTTGATTTATTTTATGATAAATTACTGTAAAGATTGAAATGTTCATGTCTTTTCTTGATTATTTATAATATTCTCTACATTATTTAATATGGTTGGCTATATATTTTCATATTAATGATTTTGAATTTTAATATTAGTTAAAGCTTTAGAAAACTCTAGGTGTTCCTTAATATCCATGAATCTTATAAAACATGTAAAAGAATACTCATCCCACTTTGGGCCTTAAAGAGAGAATACTCTAAAACTATGTGTGAACCCCTAGAAATATAAACAAAGAACATTGATGGTGAGTACATGATTATTTCATTTCTTTTTTAAAAAATTTTTATCCTCAAGGTAAACATACTAGATTTGATTTCAAAGTGTATTTGTCCAAATGATTTTTTAAAAATCAATATCATTTTGGATAACTTTTGGGCTGACTAAAAGGAGAAAAAGAAACTCAAATCTCTTCTAATAGAACTTGGAGAACAAAAAGAGAGACAGTATCTAATATCACAGATATCACTCTGAAAAAAATAGTATAAAATAGTAATTGAAAGGAGAATATATAAAAATGCTGGCTGTCAAGTTTCATTCAGGTTTTCCACCAGCTCTTCATTTATGTGGACCAATGTGCAGGCTACCTTCTCTATACCTCTCCAGGACCACTCCACGCTCTGTGTCCTAGGGACTTGCAGGTGGGGGCTTCATGGGTCACCTCCCTTGCCCTTTGGCACCTGGGTGGCTTCAGAAAATGGAAAGTAGAAGCAGGAGGATAGAAGAAAAGTAAAGTCAGAATACTTATTCTGATTTCTACCTGCTCTCTCCTTGCAGGCCACCATGGGCTGGGCGAGTCCCTCAAAATAAATTCCAACTCCCGCATCTAGGTATCTTCATGTTGCGTTCTAAATCTCTAGATTCCAGGAATGACTTCTCTTTAGGCCAAGGAGTTACAAATATTCCTTACATTTGTTATCCCTATTATGGTCCCTTGTGGTTTCCCTACACTGTGCCTATACTTTGTCATAGTTTAAGGGGCCCACTTGAGTTTGTCACTATTTTTTCCAAAACTTTTATTAATATAGTCAATAAGCAGCATTACCTTTTTTTTTTCAGATTTCTGCACTTAAACCTAATTTAACTTTAAATAATTATATGCCATACATAACATATGATACTTAAAATGTGTACATATGTGTATCCATATATATACACATAATATGTATATATATATACATGTTATAAATATACAATTTTACTTATCTTATGGTTTACTTTTGTCATAGGTGGTTTTGTCTTTGAACTCAAATTTCTCAAAGGCTTTTGAACTACACTCAAATATATCTCGAAGTAACTAATTTTGTAGTTACTTGAAAAGACTAACATACATTTCACAAAAGTAGAATTTAACATAGCTAATAAGTACTGAAAGCACAATCAACATTATTAGTTAGCAGGGAAATGAAAATTAAAACTACAATGATCAGTTCCTGATTCTCACTCACTAGAATAGCTAAAATTAAAAAGACCCCAAAAACCAAATGTTGGTGAAAATATGGAACAATTAGAACTCTCATACTTTGTTGGTAGCAGTATAAAATCATTAAGCTACTTTGAAAACTGTTGGGCTTTTTATCTAAATTTGGCCCCTGGAAAATGGAAGGGTCTACAAGCATCTGGAATTTTTACAAGTTTTTTTTTTGACCAAGATAATATCAAAACTTTGACTAAATGTCATGAGTTATGGATTGATAAACCCATTGGTACAGATTTGAGAAGATATTGTATCTGGATTAAACTTCATAAAAGTTTACTTCTTTATTAGACTTATTACCTCTGCTCCCATGGTGCTGATAGATAATTAAAGTTACAGATTAACATCTAATATCCAATGAGGAAGTCTGATTTCTATACTCTGTAAATTATCCTGCAACACATAAACGGTTCCAAAGGAGAAAGAGTGTCTGGGAGGGTAAGAGAGGTTTATGGAAAATGGCCTTATCTTGGAATATTTAATCTAATAGAATACAATGAATGCTAGAATCATCACATTTTTCTCTTGTCACCATTTCCTCATTTATTTTTCTTTTTGTATATATGTATTTTTTATCATATCACAGATATTTGCTATTAAGCCTGCTTATAAATGCATTTAATATTATCGGATACTAGTAAATTCATGCCGTATTTAACACGAACATAAGCATGTGTGTGCACATACACACAACTTCATACACAAATTAAAACTCAAGCAGAATATAGATTATTTATAGAAAAATGCCGCTGTGCTTTAGGACAGTATTAATTTGACACAACCACAAGAGTGAAATGGGAAGTTAAAAATTGGGCATTCAGAGGCTGAATGTAAAAATGTATGCAGAACTGCCCTACTGCTGTATATAATGCTTGGGGCAAGTATTTTTGTGGAGTCACTGATAATTGGACTAAAAACTGTGTTACAAAATTCAGGGAACTATACAATATATAATAATTTATCCATGCCTTAGAATAATGGGTAGAAATGAATTAATTATATATTTGGTTGTTGTCTAATTACTGCACTTTTTTTTTTTTATTGTCAAAACAGGCCATTTCTGGACATTTTATTTCTGCTACAATAGAAGGTATTAGCACTATTATTACTTAGAAAGCCATGGCTTTTCAAGACAATATAGATCACCTTGCCTTCAGCATTTCCAAATTCCATTTATTTAATGTTGACTGCATCATTAGTGTGCTGTGTCATCCATTGTGCTGCCGATAAATAATGGCTTCTAATGACCCTTTCAAAGGATCTTTCCATGCTTCATTGGTGATGACCACATATGCCAGGCTTACCCAGATCATTCAGGAAAATGTGTATAATAATTATTTCTTGTTCATGTTAAACTAAAAGTCTTCTCTGCAGCAGAAGAAGCCATCAATAAAACAAACAACCAACTAAATGGGAGGATATTTGCAAACAATACCTCCAATAAGGGGCTAATATCCAAAATATATAAAGAACTCATACAACTCACCAACAAAAAGCAAATAATCCAATTAAAAAATGGGCAGAGGACCTGAACAGATACTTCACCCAAGAAGACTTACAAATGGTCAACAGACATATATAAAGATGCTCAACATCGCTAACTATTAGGGAAATATAAATTAAAACCACAATAAGATACCACCTCACACTTGTAAGAATGGCTATTATCAACAAGATAGTAATAACAAGTGTTAAAGAGGTTGTAAGGGAAAAGGTATCCTTCCTTAGACATGGCTGGCGGGGGTGTAAATTGGTACAGCCACTATGGAAAATAGTATGACGTTCCTCAAAAAATTAAGAATAGAATCACCATATGAGCCAGAATTCACCTTCTGAGTATCTACCCTAAAATTTTGAAAATATGCATAACGGTATATGCACCCTAGTTTTTACTGTAGCATTATTCACAGTGACTAAGACATGGAAACAACCAAAGTGTCCTTTGATAAGTTATTAGATAAAGATATGGTACATATATACAATGTTACTCAGCCATAAGAAAGGATCAAATACTGCTGTTTGCTTCATCATGGATGGGCCTCGAGATTATCATGCTAAGTGAAATAAATCAGACAGAAAAAGTCATGAACCATGTGATGTGGGATATAAAATTGAAAGCAATAAATGAACAAAACAAACAAGAACTCATAGACATGGATAACAGTTTAGTGGTTACCTGAGGGAAAAGGGGAAGGTGGAGAGGATAAAGAGGGTCAAATATATGGTGAAGGAAAGAGATTTGACTTTGGGTAGCGAATACACAGTGCAATATACAGATGATGTAGTATTGAATTACACACTTGAAACCTACATAATTTTATTAACCAATGTCACCCCAATAAACTTAATTAAAAACTTTTGAAAATTTTTAAATATTAATAATGAAAAACACATATTTTGACCGAAATATTTAGGTCCTAATCATTGCATTTCTAGAAGGTGATCTCTTTCAATTCTGACTTTATTGCTTCCTTCTGCACAGTGTCATCAGTTTGCAGTACAGGTGAAGCAGAGTGGGAAGAACATTCCCATTTATACAAGTATTGATGCTACTTCACCTGGCATTATTTAACACTGACTCAGGAGAGAGAAAGAGAAGTTAGAAAAAAAGAGAGAGCAAGAATGACAGTAAAACAAGACTGAAGGAACATTAAAATAAAAATAAGTCAATGATTCTAGAGAAGAAAAACAAAACTTGAGGGTTAATGTAAATATTACAAATCTATAGAATGGAAGATGTTCTACATTGCCACTAATCCATGGCTTAAACTTTATTTACTTTATCTACAAAATGAAATTATTAGATCAGTATTCCTTCAGGGTCTAAACTTACCTGAAATGAAGATATAAAGAAATGGGGAGAGTTCACATCCTTTTCCATGAACCATTCTGCTCCCACAACAGTGCTGTCACCAGGATATATTTCTTTCCATTAGTCTTTTGTCTAGTTACATGTGGGTGGGTGGGAAGAATAAGTAGCAAAGGTAGCTTTGCTTTATCTGTCAACCCTAAACCACTTCCAATAAAAATGAAAAAGCTGGCCATTAGTATCTAATACAATAAAAAATTTTAAAGAGAGCTCAGATTAAATTTGGGTAGTATGTGGATACATTATCTCTAGCTTTATAAAGATCTATTATTTCTGTACAAATATCTTTACAACCCTCTCTCGGATTTGCTTGGTCCTGACTCCATAGATGAATGGATTAAGGGCAGGTGGAACTACCACGTATAGGTTAGCCAAAAGAATGTGGATATAGTGGGGAATATTTCGACCAAAGCGGTGTGTCAGAAAAGAAAAAATGCTGGCGTGTAAAAACACAGCATGACACAGACATGAGAACCACAGGTACTGAGAGCTTTTAGTCGAGCTTCCTGAGAAGGAAGGCGGAATACAGCCTGAAGGATAAGTACATAGGAAGAGGTGATCAGGATGACATCTACAATGATATTAGAAATTACCATGAGCCCATAGATAATGTTGACCTTGATAGGTGCACAGGCCAACCTGGCAAGACCCATGTGCTCACAGTATGTGTGAGGGATGATGTGATGTCCACAGAAGGGCAGCCTCAGAATGAGAAACACAAATGGAGTCACAAGGATCAAATTTCTTCCAACAACAACAGAGGCTAGAATGCTGATAGTTTTGTTGGTGAGGATCACAGTGTACTGCAGAGGGTTGCAGATGGCAACAAAGCGGTCATAAGCCATGACCACCAGTAGAACAGTGTCCATGCCTGTAAACATGTGGATAAAGAACATCTGAGCAAGGCAGTTACTAAAGCTGATTTCTTGCAGCTTGAACCAGAAGATGCCCAGCATTTTGGGGATGGTGGATGTGGACAGACCCAGATCGATCATAGACAACATGGCCAGGAAGTAGAACATGGGCTGGTGGAGACTTTGTTCAGTTTTGATCACAAAGAGGATGGTGATGTTCCCCACAAGGGCAATCAGGTACACAATACAGAATGGGAAAGCAATCCACACATGTACAGTTTCCAGTCCCGGTATTCCTAGCAGGAGAAAGAAGCGGGGATGGAACTGGGTGTCATTGATAGAAGGCATTCTCTTAGCAAGTATCATCAAGTTCCTGTTAAGGAGGAGGATCTCACTTCCTTTAAGATCTTTTCTTATCAACGTCCTGGAAAGACAGAAAGACTTCTAATCTGTACTGTGGAGGTAATGGCAGAAGCAGTTAATTTACAAACATTAGGGTTTGTCCTCTTTCCAGAGGGTAATTGAGCAACTCTCTCAATACATAGTATTGTTCTGAGATTCATCATAGGCAATATTGTTCATGAATTTATTTTTTTGTAGATCTTTGAAAGAACTGATATTTCAAAAAGTAGTATATACTTACATTTTATGGCATTCCCTTTCATTCCTTTCCATGTGGGCCCTTGCTTTGGGGAAATTACTATACCCAGTGGTTCTCGAATTGCAGTCAGGTGTTAAAGAATCCTAAGTTCAAATGAGAACAGCTGATACATCATTGTCTATGTTTTGATATAGCATAAATGTAGGGATTTGTCTCATGAATCTGATACAGTAATATGATGTAAGGAAACTTAAGTAGTTGGTCTCTCTTAGAATTTTCCTTATTCTCTTTCTGTTATGAGACCACTGCTATTTTTGATGCCTCTTAATTTTATGGAATGGCTTGTTTTCCAATCCCATACCTCCAGATTCCTCTTTGTTTAGTGATTCCCTGATATTCTTCCAGTAAATTTCCCTTGGCTTTTCAGCTGAATCATGTTCATCTTTCTTATAACCTATAATATAAAGAACTAACATATGAAATCATACTTATGTTCTGAAATTATGCCTACCTTAGGGTATGAATAGATCTAACAGCTAGCAAATTTAAGTAAAGCTAAATCTAAAGCTGTGAATGAATCTTCCCTAATCCCTGAAAGTAATAAAAACTTAGCATCTTTTAATTTTTTTGTGTCCCTAGGATATTGTACAACAGTGCAGCATTTAACATAACAACATCATTTATGTATTGATCTGTTCTCTATTAACAGGAATGTTGCTACTGAGGCAAAGAACCAGGGGATGTTCATTTTAATAATCCTCACAGGTCAATATAAGGATATGGTTCCCACTACCACAGAATTTACCTGTTGAATAGACTCAGGTTTAGTTTAAGTGTGTGTTCATTTTTTTGTATATGTGTGTGTGTGTGAATTTGTGTGTGTGTGCATGTGGTGTGCATGTGTGTGTGAGAGAGAGAGAGGGAGAGAAGGGAAAAGAGAATGTTTTATTATGTATGTAGTTGCATATAACTTTGCCAGGTAGTTAGTGCACAGTAGAAATACTCAGGCAAGGGAGTTAATAAACCTCTGTTCTATAAGAGAAGAAAAAAGCACGTCTTGCTACCAAAACCTCTGGAGAGAAAGTTGTCCAAGTGTAGGAGCAAGATCGTTTTTGCCAGTGTTGAGGGGAGGATGCTTGGCCAAGAAATTGGAGATGTCTATGGACTTTACTTGGAAGAGTCTCATAAGTTCAAGGTTCATTCCTGGAGGGCAAGGTAATAATTTCTTCCTTTTCTAGATGTGCATGTTGACAAAGAGCCCAGCCCCAGAGTTAATTTAAAAAATTAAAGTAATAATACTTAGAGACCTTTCTCCTTTAGTGCCCACCAACAATCAATTCATTGAAGTTGTGATTTTCCTTTACCTACTATCTCTTTTTCCTACTGCCTCTAACAGTAGACTATTATAGATGATTTATATGGATTTTGAAACCATTCAAGTATGTTCAGAAACCTTGATATACCATCTACTAGCTGGAGATCCTTGGACAAATTTCTTTATTTTCTAAGTCAGTCTGTTCTGTAAATTGGGTTAATAAATCCTATCTGATATAATATATTTTAAGGACAAATAAGATCAATGCATGCAAAGGACTAGCTCATAGTGCATACTCAATAAATGGTAGTTATTTACATTATTAATCCTTCTCCTAACCTTATTTTTCTTTTAACCCAAAATAGCTAAAAATTTCACCTTTAGCACAAATTACTTACTTGATAGTAAAAAGCCCTTATTTATAAATAACTAATGGTGACTATACGTGAGATGAATGAGGAGGTGAGGGAGGGATGACGCAGAATATTCCGAGGTAAATGAGTAACACAGGGCCTCACATTTACTTATTTATAGAATTCTGTGGAGGCATACATAAACCAGTGCAGGTCAGTGTGAAAGTAAACCATGTTTTTTGCATTGATGGCAGTGGGTACCTTTCAGGAACCCTCTTGACTGGGCCATAAAGCAGAAGATTAGAAGAGAGCACTGGATATGGCCGATCTGACAGGCGTATTTGGCTTTCAATAAAAAAGACTTGGATATGTCTCCATAAAGCAGTAGTTACATAGGGGGCCAAGAGAGAGTTGATAAATCTCTAAATTTACCAGAATTATGTGGGAGAAAAAATAAGATAATAGTGCAGACCAAATGTATAATTTGTGCATCATTTTATTTGGATATTGACATTAGTCATACATTCATCTCCAAACTCAAATATATGACAGTGACCTTCAACAGCCTCCCTGTACCCTAGATGAAACACAGCAAAGTTAGTTCCTGGGTCTGGTTCCCTGCCAACAATTTGCTAGTCAGAGCAATCTTCATCCTTTAGTGATAGTAGATGTGGTCAAGCTACTCTAAGACTGTATTTGTGGCTTTCTAGCTGTGAAGAGTATATACTAAGTGAGCTGTAGTGTGTGTGTGTGTGTGTGAGAGTGTGAGTGTGAGAGTGTGTGTGTGTAAGAGAGAGAGAGAGAGAGAGAGAATAGAGAAATTCTGCATATTACTTATTGGAATATTGCTGTGCTCACCTGTTTATGTCTGTTTCAATCCCATGTGCTCCGTTGTCTTCTTTTGTGAGGAGAATGAAGAATGGTGCTTTGGATCACTTCTCAGCAAAGGGGACTCTACTGTCTCGTTCTACCTCATTTACCTCTCCTTCTCTACTTCATAGCATCTCCTCTCCCCTGCCTTTCATCCTTATCTCATGTTTTCTCTCCCATTCCTCACTTGGAAAAATTTATCAGCATAGGCCTAAGTGCTTAAAAATGGTGACTGGAACCCCTTCGAGCCTCTAGGTCCCAAGTTTGTCTTGTTACATGGAGAAAATATTTATAGTGAAGTGAGGGCATCCCTAAGTCTAGGCATTTCCCAGAATCCCTAAGCTTAGCCTTCAGAGCCTCTGGGCTTAAACATGGGCTCATGAATCATTAAATCCATTTCTTTGTTCCTCCCTAATGCATATGCAGAGAAATATCACCATACCAGGTATAAACTCATAGCTCAGCATTGGAGGTGTCTCATGAATGGTTAGGAAGAGGAATATCCCCCAGGGAAAGGAATCTGAGATGGTATTGACTCTGCCCCTTTAAAGCCATGAACTTATACCAGTAAGACTTCAAAATGTGACTTCTTAGAAAATTGTCCTTAGCAATTGCTTTGTTTAATGTAAAGGTATGAATCCTGATGAATTTGGCATTGTTACAACTATAATTTCAAAAGATGAGGAAGACCCCCCTGAAATAGACGTATTAAACTCTGTGGCAGCAACTCTGTTTTCTGAAAGTATTCATAACTGTAAATAATAGTATCATCTTTCATCCCATCCAGCAAGATTCTCCTTCCCAATTTATAGCTAATGGTAAACACATGAAATCTTTGAAGAGGGGCTTTCCTGTGTTTTAGCTCTTCTGGCAGAAGGTGAATGAAACTCCACATTCTTATGAAAACACAGAATACAGGTAGAGCTCAAGGTCTAGACTTTCTTAGACTCTCTCTTCCTGGATGATGAAGTAGACCTGATAGTATTAGGGCATGCCATAGGTCATAGTTTTCCTGAGTATAGATAGAAAAAACCTGAGGGACTATCAAATACATTATACAACCAGTTTTTTAAAGTTAAATTTTAATTATGGTTGACACACAATATCATATTAGTTTCAGGTGTACGACATAATGATTTAACATTTACCATATAAAATGTTCACCGCAATAAGTGTAGTCATCATTTGTCACTATACATAGTTATTACAATATTATTAACTATAATCTCTATGCTGTGCATACATCCCTGTGACCTATTTTATAACTGGACATTTGCACTTCTTAATCTCCTTCCCCTTTTCCAGTTTTTATTTTATTTTTTTTGTCTAAATTCAGAGAAGTTTGGGTTGTTATGAGAGAGAAGGTAATGTTGTCTATCGCCAAAAAGAGATTCTACTTAGATCTGATGTTTTCTCATTTTTATTATTTCTCTTTTTGATTAATGAGAAGCTTACTAGGGGTAGTCTCTGGTCATTCCCTCATGGTATATATCTTCCTCATTGTACCAACTTTTCCCAAATCAAGTTTGACTCTATCTAATCTTTTCTTAAAGATCCTTCCTATGACCTCCATTTCTCCATGGTTAAGTACAAACACCACTGTGGTCAGTCTTTCTTTTAATACCAAATCAACCTTTTACATTTTAATTCCATTCCACTTCATGACTCTTCAAAACATTATACTGTCTTTGGTGATCCAAAGTCCTACTTGTGAGATATCCAGAACTCATTTCCACTTTCCTTCAGCTCTCCCGCAATTTCCATCCCCTCCATGATGGTCTTCTGTATGAAACATCTAGATATGATCCCTGTGCCTCCTGTACATTCATGTCAGTGTGCACTGCTATTATAACATGCACATTTTCCCTTTGGTTTAGTGTTTCTACTTTTCCCATTTTTTTACAATTATTTATTGTGGTAGCACACATATAACATGCAACTTACTATCTTAATCATTTTTAAGTGTACAGATCAGTAGTATTATGTATATTCATATTGTACAACCACATCAACCATTGTTCTCCTGAACTTTTTATTTTGCAAAAACTGAGACTATGTACTCACTAAATTCCCCATGACCTCATTCCCCATCCCTAGCAATTACCATTTTATTTGATATCCTTTTATCTCCTCATTACCTCCATGCTGCATCTTTTGGTAACTACCATATTTTGCTATGAGTTTGATTTTTTTAATTCCATGTAAAACAGATCATGCAATATATTTTTTAATTAAAAAATTTCAATTACAGTTAACATTCTATATTATATTAGTTTCAGGTGTAAAGTATAGCGGTTAAACATTTATATAACTTACAAAGCGATTTCTCTGATAAGTCTAGTACCCACCTGGCACCATACAGTTATAATATTAATAAGTATATTCCTTATGTTGTACTTTACGTCCTCATGACTGTTCTGTAACTGTCCATGTGTACTTCTTCATTCCTTCACCTTTTCCACCCTCCCCGGCACCCCACCCATCTGGCATCATTCAGTTTGTTCTCTGTATGAGATCGTGCAATACTTGCTTTTAGGTGACTGGCTTATTGCACTAAGCATAATGTCCTCAGGTTTATTCATATTGTTGCAATGGTAGGATTACCTTCTTTTTTCATGTTGAATAATATTCATTGCATGTATAGACCAGTTTTTTTAATCACTATTGAATGTTTCAGTTCAGTTATTATATTTTTAAGCTCCAGGAATTCTGTTTGGTCCATTTTTATAATAACAATTCCTCTATTAGACTTCTCATTTTGTTCATGTATTGTTTTACTGATTGCATTTAATTGTCTCTTTTCTCTTGTAGTGCACTGAGCTCCTTTAGGTGGTTATTTTAAATTCTTTGTCAAACAGTTGATGGATCACCATTTCTTTAGGATCAGTTATTGGAGTTTTATTAGTTACCTTTGTTGGTGTCATGTTTTTCTGATTCCTTGTGATCTATGTATATTTGAGTTGAATGCATGCATTTGAAGGAATAGAAACCCCTTCTAATTTTTAGACTGGTTTAGCAAGTAAAGTTCTTCTGCTGCTGGGTCTCTGGACTGTTGGAACTATCTCTAGATCATGATCGCAGAGAGCTGGAACCTCGCTTATGGCTATCACCTGGTCTGAAGACAGGTTCACAACTGGCAGGCCTGTTACCAGGGTTACAAATAGATGTAGCTTCCACTGGGTCCCTGAGAATACTCTCATTGGATCACTGGGCTGATCTCCCTTTGGGCAGAACTGCCACAGGTCTGTGGTAGAGTGGGACTGGAATCAGGTCACAGGACTGCTTTAGGGATAACAGTCAGGCTTGAAGTTGGTGTGCCTTTTCTGGGGACACAGACAGACATGGCACCTCCTGAGTCCCTTGACAGAGGATAGTGGCAGGACCATGTACAAGTGGAACTGGAGCTGGGGCTGCTGTCAGTATGCAGCCAGGACTACGATCAGGAGGCCTGTCATTGGTGTGCTGGGCTTGCCTTCTCAAAGCAGCCCTTCTTGGTCATGGGCTCAACCTGGGTTTTACCACCTACCTGAATCCCAAAGCTCCCACAAATGTGTGTTTCTCCGTGGATGGCTGCTAGATATATGTTTCTGTAAGGGGAGATGAGCTGAAGAAACAATAAGAACTAACATGTTCACAAGTTTTATAATCATCAATTAAATTTAGTATATAATTTTCATTTGTTTCACAAGCATTTTTAAACGTTAAGGAATAAAGAGTCATCACAGATGACATACTGTTAAATTTACCAGTTCAAAAATGACAGTGTATGATATGAGGCTAGGCTTATCAATAACTTCTTAAAATCAGAAACTTAAGATCATGGAGAGGAAAAAAATACACCTTAAAATTAGTCTAATTCCCATCTTTTGCTCGCATACACTTCAGTAAACAACTATTTTTAGGCAGCACATTATTATTTATAGAAACTTTTTTACATTTTTCTTTGTTTTTTTTTGTAATTGACATGTGATCTCTACTTGAACATCTCTATGAAAGAAATCTTGTTACTACCTGAAAGAGATCTAGAACATTATACAGTTATAACAGTGAATCAAAGTTTTTCCCCTTGAAATTTATTCTTATATGGCACATTTTATGCCAGGGGTCAACAGAGAATATCTTGCAATTACACATTCAGATACACACAAAAACACATGCATCCAACAATTACAGCCAATATTCTCTCTCTCTCTCTCTCAATCTCTCTCTCTGTCTCTCTCTCTGTTTCTCTCTCTCTCTCTCTGTCTCTCTCTCTATATATATAAATTATATATATACAAATTATATACATATAAATATATACATATAAATTATATATATAATTTATATTATAGATATGATATATAGTATATAAATATACTAATATTATATATAATAACATATTATATATAAATAATTCACAATTAATTTTCTAGAAAAATTTCTTATTAATTTGATCACATTTCAGCATACTCAGACTTTATTCCTTCATAACCAAAATGAGTTACCTCTCGTTCAATCTTTTTTTAACAAAAAGACTCTGTACTCGCTCCTGGATCTGCTTGGTTCTGATCCCGTAAACAACTGGGTTGAGGGCAGGGGGGATAACCACGTAGAGATTAGCTAAGAGAATATGGATATACTGGGGGATGCCATGACCAAAGCGATGTGTGAGGAAGGAGAAGAGAGCTGGACCAAAGAAGGCAAAGATGACACAGATATGGGAGCTACAGGTATTTAGAGCCTTCAAACGGGCATCTTGGGAAGGGAGGTGGAAGACAGTGTATAAGATCCTGGCATAGGAGATAATGATAACAAGCACATCCAGAAACAAGATAGAAATATTCCCAAGACCATAGTAGACATTGGCACTAATACTGGCAAAAGCCAGACGTGCCACTCCCATGTGTTCACAATAGGTATGAGGGATGATTCTATGTCCACAATAAGGCAGCCTCAGGAGGAGAAAAACTATGGGCACAATCATGCATAAGCTTCTTAGAATTACCACCACAGCAATCACACCAAAGACTCTGTTGGTGAGGGTCATGCTGTATCTGAGGGGGTTGCAAATCGCCACATAGCGATCGAAACCCATGGCAAGAAGTACAATGCTCTCCATGACTGTAAAAAAGTGTATAAAAAAGGCCTGAGTAATGCAACACTCAAAGCACAGCTCCTGAAGGCTGAACCAAAAGATACCCAACATCTTGGGGATGGTAGTAGTAGAGAGACTCAGGTCAATCACTGACAGCATGGCCAGAAATAGAACATGGGTTGGTGAAGGCTATGATCGACCCAGATCACAAACAGAATGATGACATTTCCAACTAGAGCAATCAAATATACTACACAGAAAGGAAAGCCAAGCCACACTTGTGCAACTTCCAATCCTGGAATTCCCAGCAACAGGAATGAAGAAGGGTGAGACTCAGTGACATTAGGAGAAGTCATTCTTCTGTAGGGTCATAATAGTATGGTTTTTAAAAGTTGTTGCTGGTTCCCATTGAAAAATTCATCCACCATTAACAGAGATCTATAAAATTTAAATAAAAACATCCCCAAACAAAGCATTAATACTAGGAATAAGGTTCCCTAAAGGCCTTTGTTTCTTTTCCTTTTTCAGCTCTCATAAGTAATCCCAGTATCACTCCTCACCTGCACCATAGAATCCAACACTCTGTCTCTATTAAAATTATGTGTTCTGAGTAAATACACTAATTCTATTTCTCAAGAAATAAGTATTATTAGGAGATAAGATACTTGGTAGTCATAATAACCACCACGATAATAATAGCTATTATTAATTGGGTACCTACTATTTTTCAGACATCGTTCTTATCCTCATTTACATATGTTATCTCATTTAGTTCTCCCCACAATTCTGTGGCACAAGTTATGCTGGTATCTGGTTTATGAAAGGGAAAGGTTTTGGTAAATTAATTAACTTTCCATTGTTGCAAAGCTAATAAGCAGTAAAATCAAAATGTGAAATTAGTTTGAAACTAGGCTTTAGAAACTTGATAGTGGAAGTAGTGAAAAGAGAGAAAGGAAAATAAGGAGTGGGACAGAATAAAAGAACCTAGAATATCTCAAACTACCTAGAAGCTAAGAGCAGAGACCAAGACCTCCCTCTGAGCAATGGCTAGTTCTTTACTACACATCTACTCATTTAACTCCAAAACTATTTTTTGCTATCGTCGTAGCTATGGTTCTCACCTCATGCCTGATCTATGGCATCAATCATAAAATCAGACTTCTAACTTCCCAATAGTCTATTTTGAATTCAGATTATTCCCTTCAAAATATTAGGCATGGAGATAGACAAACGACCTATCGCCAATTTTGCATTTTATTATATCAGTGTATGTGTGCATTCAGTCTAAGTATAAGGGAGTTCAAGCTCATTATCTTATCCTTATTTACCTACTATGGCTTTTTTTTTTTTCACTTTGTGTCTCACTCATTATCAAGCAGTATGTATGGGAAAAAGAATCAATAGCATATGGTATTTTATATTACTTGCATTGTGGTATGGAATGAAGTCCTGATTCTGTTCATACTGGTCCTGTGACCTTAGGTCAGTTACATTATGTTCTGTGTTTCAGTTTCATCTAGAAATAGCCATAGCACTACCTCATATTGTTATTGGGTGGGATAAATGAGGTTACATATATGGAATATTGTAAGTGCCCAGCAGATATATTGTCTCCAACTTCTTCCCATCTCAGTCCTCCTGCTATCTCACCCCAGGCCACTGATCTGTGCCATTTTACTCCCTACCCTGATACTCTAGGTCTTAACTCAATTTCCCGGAATCCAAATTACAATCTGAAACACACATTGCACAGACTCTGTGATCACAAGCACTTACCAAGTTCCTTGCATTCAGTCTTAGGGAGTAATGTGGCAACTGTGAATTCAGTTATTGAAACTTTACATATATATAAGTGGTTTAGAACAGAGCCTCAATACACCCTAAGAGACTTAACAAAACATCTTCCTGAATATGTTTGGGGAGAATTTGTAATAAAGTCTCCAGGTGACAGAGAGTCTAAGGCATGAAATTAAATGAATAGAAATTCCCATTGGTCATCCCATGAGCTGAAGAGCGGCTCTAGGGGAATCTCAGTGAACCTTGCTGCCTGCTACTTGGTCAATTTTCAGTTCTTATTTCACATAATATTATGACAGGTCACATTTTATCTTATTCTCTCCTCCCTTCTCTCTCATTCTTCTCTCTTTTAGTCTGTGAATTGCTTGGACTAACCCTTTGGGCTCTGTTGAGACTTTATATAACCAGCAACTTTTTTTCTCATTGTGGTAAGATATACCTAACATAAAATTTACCATTTAACCATTTTTTTAACATGAGAAAATTCCCAATGTGCATGTATTAAAATTGACATGGGGAAGTCACATAAGCATGAACATTCCAGAACACAGTGAGGCAACATGAAATTTAAAATCCAGGGGCCCTTAGTACATTCACAATGTCATGCAACTGTCACCACGAACTAGTTCCGTAACATTTTCAGTCACTCCACACGGAAACCCTGCACCCAGTAAGCAGTCGTGGCTCACTCTTCCCTATTCTAGCTTCAGGGACCGCTCATCTGATTTCTGCTTCTGTGAATTTTCTCTATGGATCTAGTCTGGATATTTCATATAAATGGATCATACACGTGTGGCCTTTAGAGCCCAGCTTCTTTCACTTAGCACGGTTTTAAGTTGAATCACCATTGTAACATAGATCAGTATTTCATTTATTTTTAGCACTGAACAATAATCCATTATATGGATATACCATTTATGATATTGGGTTGTTCCTATACTTTGGCTATTGTCAATAGTGCTGCTGTAAACATTCTTGTACAAGATTTGTTCAAACACCTGTTTTTAATTCCTTTAGGTATATACACCAAAAGTGGAATTTGGGGGACACTTAGTAATTCTACACATAACTTTTTGGGGAAATGTTTTCCACAGTGGCTGCATCAATTTACATTTCCACCACCTACATATAAGGGCTCTCATTTCTCCACATCCTCTCTAATACTTGTTATTTTCCATTATTTTCGGTTAGATCCATTCTAGTGGGTGCCAAGTGGTATCTAATTGGGTTTTTGATTTACATTTCTTTAATAACTAATGATATTAATATAAAATAATTATATTTTTTCCATAAATGTCTTTACCATGTTGAGAAGAGAATACAATTTTCTTATATTCCTAGTTTGTTGAGTGTTTTTATCATGAAAGGTGTTATTTTGTCAAATGTTCTTTTGCGGCCAACTTCCTTCATTAATCGATGTTGGATAATGCATTGTTTGATTCTCTTATGTTGAAAAAACCTTGTTTTCCCAGGATTAATAACACTTGGTCATCATGTATAATTCTTTTTAATATGCTGTTGAACTTGATTTGCTAGTATTTTGCTGAGAATTTTAATCTATATTCATAGTGACATTTCTCTGTAGTTTCATTATTAAAAATATGTACATTCTGCAACATTACAAAACCCTACTGTGTGTGTGTGCATGTGCACGCACACATGTGAAATGAGCTTTCGAATTCATCAGATACTTTCTAGTAGAATGAGCCATATTCTGTATTTTAGTATTATTTTTTCACAGTGAGCCAGAGGGTAACGATTAGGAATTTCTCAGGTCTTTACTGGGCATATGCATAGTCACGTACGTGTGTGTGGCTTTCTAGCTTAGGAATAGTCAGTCAGAGCTTTGAAAAGCTCTGTATGGTCAATTCATATCCCAATTTATCCTTTTAAGTTTTTTTGGTCAGTCTTTTGTGAGCTCCAACTGTTTTTCCTGCTTCAGGAAGATGCAATGTTTAATAATTTCTACTGATTGTTTTGACTATAGCCAGGGAAAAGGCTGTTCACAGTGAAGGAGTTTTTGAGTCTGGTCAAATAAAGATTTACCTGTGAGAGGGAATTTCCCTGGAGTTTCCACGTAGGTCAATAATGACAGTTCTCTGGGTTGTATCTTTAAGATACTATTATTGCCAATCCCAAGGGAAGTGGGGTTTTAAGAAAAATATAAATACCTTCTATTCAGGATAATAAGAGGCATGCCCCCCAAGAAGAAGCCAAGGGAGTTTTCTTAGAGATTTAGAGACCAAGGTAAGTCATCCTGGTTAGCCTGTGAAAAACAGCAAAAGGATGGGGAAATTGCTTTTTCCAAGATAGTATGGAGAGATGGAAGAAAAGTGAAAGCAAGGAAAATAAGATGAAAAAAGAATGTACGCTCATGTGCATAACCTCCTGAAGCTACACTTTTATCTACATGTACTTAAACCTATGACCATGCAAAAAATCTCACCTGCAAAACTAAAGGATAAAAGCTGATGTGGAAGGAGATGCACCAATATATCTTGTATCAATTTAGTTATCGTTTCTGACCCTGTTGATAGGCTCACAAATGTAAGAAGAGAAAAAGGACTAGCTCTCTATTTGATAGGACTGTGTCAGATATAGAAAAGGTGATCAATAAATGCTTTTGAATTAATGAATCCATGGATAAATAAATCATAAAGCATGGCCCTGAAGGATACACATTTGTGAAAATGAAACCTAGGCATAGGGTGATAAAACATCTGAGAAAGTATGGGCAGGAAAGGCAAAAGACTGCAAGATTAAGCAAAATGAGAAAGAAAGTGGCATTATATCACTTGCAATTCAATTTTCAAATTTCATCTTTGGAATTTTATCCCCCTTACTACTCATGATCTTTTGGGGAGATGTAACCAGCTGATTAAAAATTGTATTCAAATTGACAAGTGAATGCTGGTACATAGAGGAATCACATCTTCACTTACCTTGTATGTATTCTCCAGTAGTGAAAGACAGAAAACTATCTTCGATAGTTTCACATTACAAATTGAGAACTTCAGCTATCTCCTCTCGAACCTTAGCAGTTCAAGTTTACACACACACTCAGAGACATATACTACACACACACACACACACACACACCACCACACACACACACACAGAGTTCCTGAGAGAATTTCTCAAATTATAAAATTATCTCCCATTTTTCCTACTTTTCATATGTTTCAAATGGGCACAGGTAGCAAGGCATTTGCCTTGACGTGGGTTTAAAGTGTGATGTACTTACCTTTGTATGCATTTATCTCTGAAGGATGCCTCTAAATACCCAAGTATTCCTAAATTTGAATCAGATCTTTCTGCACAATTACAAACTTTACATTCAATCAGTTCCACATTTTCTGTTTAACTCATTTTTCCCAAATAAATTTACAGGAATGAACTTCTCCCTTGTTTGCTTCAAAGTTTTAATTTACTATAAGTAAGTTCAGAATTCCCACATTTTCTAGATGAGTACTATTATAAAATCACTTGACCATTCCTTTTTTACTGATACTATAAATAAGATATCCATACATACATAAGAGCTAGGATAGAATCTTTGTAGAAACTAAATTTTAGGATATCCTAAATGCGTCTAATCTTTCCTTATGAATACAAGGCAAAGATACATATAAAAGTTGCCTAGCCCAGAATATTTACTCCCCCCTCCTTAGCTGACCTATATCTGGACAGTTATTTATTTATATTTTTGGCTGAGTTAACTATGCATTCTCCAAATGATAAACTTATCTAGATTAAAATAATCTCTTAATCTATGTTTCAACATAACTGCAAAATACTTTATCAAGTACCTTTCCTTGTCATTATCTATTTTCTAAATGTGATGGGTTATTTTTTTTTCAGAAACAAATTATGACATCAATTAAGGTGTTTATTTTCCAAAACGTGACATTGAATTGCTTGCTGCCCTGTCTCTCCTTAATCAATTCCTCTATTTATTAACTTTTAAAAATTGAGAACTTTTATGTGGCTGACTTTTTCATGCATATAAATAAGGAAAAATTGTATTTTTGTTCTAAGATCCAGATCATCTAGCATTCACAGACAAATAAAAATGCATAAACACACATGCACGCATGCACAAATGAGCATGCACTTGGGAATATGCACTCTATATTTGGGGGTTTTAGGTTACAAATATCTAAGAAATATTGTTGCACATTAAGCAAAAAATATGTGAACATTCTCAGAGAAACAGAGCCTGTAATTTATTTTTTTCCATTTATTTCTGGCTACACTCCAGAGTCTGAATTTCCATTATGTGGAGGATATTATTCTGTCTTCTCTTTTTTATATTAGTCTCTTTAATAGGGTAAGTGGCAGCAGGGTAATGCCAGTCTTATTCCTGGTGCCATAATATACTTGGGAGAGGCTAGCAGAACATGAGCACTGTATTTAAACTCCTTTCCTTTTATAAGAATTTAGATATAATTGATATTATAATTGAGATATAATATCATAAGTTCAAGGTGTACAACCTGTTGACTTATACATTTATATATTATAGTACAATTACTGCCGTAACTTTAGCTAGTTATCAGTCCTATCACATCACATAATTATCATTTTTTTTTGATCAGAACATTTTAGATTTAGTCCTTAGAAATTTAAAGTATCTAATAGTATGGTTGATGAAAGTTATTATTTAACATCCTTTCCAAATAGAAACAAATGAAGATTAAAATGTTCTTTTCTGTTTTACTCAGAATCTGGACAGAGGGATGAGATGAGCAGAAATCTCTAGTAGGAGGTCAATAATTGTCCCTTACATGCTCAACAGGTAACTGTGGCAGAAAAAATGTCCATGCCTAATGACACCCACTTTCATCCTTCTTCATTCCTTTTGCTGGGCATCCCAGGGCTAGAAGGTGTGCACGTCTGGATTGGATTCCCTTTTTGCTTTCTGTATCTTGTTGCACTCCTGGGGAATGCTGCTGTCCTGTTTGTGATCCAGACTGAGCATATTCTCCGTGAGCCCATGTACTACTTCCTAGCCATGTTGGACTCCATCGACCTGGGCTTGTCCACTGCCACCATCCCCAAAATGCTGGGCATCTTCTGGTTCGGCCTCAGGAATATATCTTTTGAGAGCTGTCTTTCCCAGATGTTCTTCATTCACTTCTTCACTGCTATGGAGAGCATCATGTTGGTGGCCATGGCCTTTGACCGCTACATTGCCATTTGTAAACCCCTTCGGTATACCATGATCCTCACCAGCAAAACCATCAGCATTATTGCCGGCATCGCTATTCTGCGGAGCCTGTACATGGTGGCCCCACTGGTGTTTCTTCTCCTGAGGCTGCCCTTCTGTGGGCATCATATCATCCCTCATACCTACTGTGAGCACATGGGCATTGCCCGCCTGGCTTGTGCCAGCATCAAAATGAATATTATGTTTGGCCTTGGCAACATTTCTCTCTTATTATTGGATGTGCTTCTTATTATTCTCTCTTATTTCAGGATCCTCTATGCAGTCTTTCTCCTACCCTCCTGGGAAGCCCGGTTCAAAGCCCTCAACACGTGTGGCTCCCACATTGGTGTTATCTTAGCCTTTTTCACACCAGCATTTTTTTCTTTCTTGACACATCGTTTTGGCCACAACGTCCCCCGATATGTCCACATTCTCTTAGCCAACCTATATGTGGTTGTTCCACCAGCCTTCAATCCTGTAATCTATGGAGTTAGGACCAAACAGATTAGGGAGAGAGTTTTGAGGATTTTTTATTTTAAAGATAGCTAAACATTAGTAGTATTAGAACATCTTACGGTTCATTTTTTCTTCATTATGCTCATTAGAAGGGTGTTGTCAAGAAAGATAAAAGTAAGGGAGCAAAGGCGAATGTCAACAGTAATTATCTTCTTACCATTCTCCATGATCCTTTGAGTTTAAGGATAACAATGAATGTACTAATGATAATATTATAATTCCTAAGGTTTGCATCTTTTACAAAGTGCTAGTATTTACATTGTTCGATAATCAAAATAACCTTATTAAATATTTACTATAGTCACAAGTTTCAGATGAAAATTTAATACTTAGGGTTGTGAAATAATTCATCTGAAAATCCAACTCTTAGCAGGAAGTAGATTATTAGGTAGGGTAACTTAAAAATGGGACCAGTGTCTGAATCACCAGAGGAAATATAAAAGTGGCATAAGAAAATTGGCTTAGAGATGGTAGATAATTTTTGGTGACAAGAATTCTTGAAAAAGTAACAACGAAAATTTTTTAACTCAGTAATTTACTATTCTAAGTAATTTACTTATATTAACACATCTATTTCTTATGTGAATTCTTTGATGTGGTTACTCTTAATATTTGCGTTTTCATATGAGTAAAATGTGGATCGGAAAATTCTCCATAACAATTTAAGGTCAAGATTTTGGCTCCTGGTCCCTAGGAAAATAGAAGATGGAATACATTTAGAAATAAAATAAAGAGAGCAGAGAATAAAGGTTTATATTTATGAAAGATCCATTCATTAAGTAAATACTTATGAACTTCCCTATGCACTAACTATATGTGATATGTGACTGTTTGGTGATAGATAAAAAGACAGAATCCTATGTCTTAAGAAACCCATGGTGGGAGAGTTAGGGTATTAAGGCAAAGAACATTATGTTATGTGATTACAAAGAATTTATATTTGTGAGGGGCTTTTGATAAACTTTGTAATAATAGTCACTAAATGTTCCAAATATTGGACCAATTTATTGAAGCGAGCCACATAAAACTAGGGATATATTTGACTTTGCTTCACTTTCTAAAATAATCATATGGAAAATATTGACCTAGATCATAAAAGAGGTGTTATTTGAAACTACATTTAAGAAAGTCTGCCAGAGATATGTTGTCTGTTTTACTTCATTTAAAACTTCTGGTGTTTCACCAGTTTATGAATATGGAAATTCCAAATTTAAAAAGTTAGACATTGCCTTCTAAATGTTGTACTTAATTCTAGCAAAAATGTTGACTATATGACAGCATAGATATTTATATATCATACTTGTTTTTAAAAAAATTCCATACAGTTAATTTTTTTGTATTTAGAAAATCCAATAGTCCAAAACACTAATAAACAGACATCAAATTAAGTAAGCAAGCTAGTCTGTGTATTGAAAGCCTTCTGACTAGATAAGGTAAGAAAGCTTTCACCATCCAAACAGACAACAAAGGAACTTATCTATTGGTACATTCACAAACAAAAATAAATTATATTCAGATATAACTAAATGTAAAAGTTAATAACATTATCTACAGTAACTTGGGCTTTTGGATGAAACAATCACAACAAGAAAAAGAAATCTTAAAGACTTGAGAAAGAATATACAGCTTCCATAGTTTTTTTTAATAATCAGAGGATGAAAATAAAAATATTTGCTTGGCACACTTAAATTAGACATTACTGGTATTTACTGACATCACCAGTTTTCTTTTTCTTTCAGGAACATGGAAGATTCTGTGTGCCCAATCTCTTGCAGTTAGACTTGGCCATGAGACTTTCTATGACAAAATATTTGTAGAACTAATCTATGGGTGTCAGTTCTGAGAGGAAACATTTAAGAGTGGTTATGTGCTTCTCAATTTTCTTCTCCCCCGCTCTTGTGTGCCCGGAAGGATTTTGGTAAGATGCTATGTCATAAAATTCTGGCGCCTTCATCATAATATGTGCTGAGTGACTAGGATAGAGTTCTCCAGCCCCCAAAACTGTATCACTTATGTAGTATAAACAAGAATTAAACTTTTGATGTTTTAATACACTAAAATTTGATGGCATGGTATCTCAGTATAATCAGGGATGGATGGTATCTCAGCATAATCTGGACTATTTGGAATGATATTATACTCATGCACAAGAAATTGTCCAAATATATCTATACACATATAGATCTATTTTAACCAAGAATAGACAAGTTTTTCTTAAAGAACAAAGTTTGAATACTTACACTGCCAGAAAACAGGACCTGTTCTAAAGCTATAGCAAAGACCTGTAATAAACCTATAGTAATTGGGAGTGTGTGGTTTGGTGCAAGTATAGAAAAAAAACAGTCTAATGCAACTTAATAGAGAATCCTGAAATAGATCCACAGATATATTCTTTATCTGAATTATGACAGATATATATAGCAGTACAGTAACAAAAGATATTTCAAAGAAAGATGTTGAGTCATTTGGAGAGCCATATGAAAAAGTAACAAATCTTGAAGATGTCTCTACCACATCATACAGAAAATCCTTCCCAAATAAATTGTAAATGTACATTTGAAAGGAAAAACAATGAAACATCTGGAGAAAAGAGACTATCTTTATAACTTTTTAGTAGGGAAAGATTCTAAAATAAAACACAAGTACATATACATGCTAACAATATTGGAAATATATTCATTAGTCAGTGTATAATAAAATTAAGAACATTTTTCATTAAATATAGACAAACCAAGTGACCTGTATCACAGAATATATAGAGGATCCCTATAAATACATAAGAAAATGTAATACAACCATATAGAAAAATAACAAAGGACTTGTATGGAGATTTCACAAAGGAGGATTTCAAATTTCTAATTAACATGAAAAGATGCTCTACTTTCTTAGTCATAAGGGGGATAGATTTAAAAATCACCAAACAATTTTATATACTGACAAGAATGGATTTTGACCAGAATGGATAAAAGTAGAAATGTTAGGTAACAGCAGATATTTGGAGGAACAAGATCCTCATCCATTTCTAGTGAGAAAATAAATTCGTAAAATCACTTTAGAAAATTGTGAATATCTCAGAAAGCTAGTCACATGCATAACCCATGACTCCAAAATTCTGCTCCTAGGAATATAACCAACAGAAGCATTGCAAAAATTCACCAGATGATACATACATAAATGATCACAGAAGCACTATATGTAATCATTAATAATTGATACAGCTCAAATGTACATTAATACTAAAATTTGTAAAGAAAGTGTGATGTATTTAAACAGTGAAATATTATACAGCAATGAGAATGAACAAACTATAAATATAAATAACAAATGAGCCAGACAGAAAAATATTATATATATACTTTAAGCTCAAAGCAGTAGTGATAACACAAGAGCTAACTTGTCAAATCAGATTGACATAAACCAATACCAGTGATTTATCTTCACCAGGATGTCTAGTCATTATCATGTTCACAAGGAGAATTAACAATAGTCATTGTTTTCCCAAGGCTACCCAGGAGGAGAGGAAAAAAGGTTTCAGATCCGCTGCTAATTCTTTGCTTCCTTGCAGGCAAACAACACAGTTTATGGTGTTAAAAGTCAGGATTGTGATTATTTTTTGTGGGTAGTATTAACTGGAAACTGACATGAGATGATTTCTGAATTACTAATAATATTCTGTTTCTTGATCTGCTTGATGTTGACACTTTATTAAAATTTATTAACCGTAAATTTCGTGTTTTGTGCATTTTTTAATGTAATCTCAAGAAATAACATAAATTTTAAAGGTAACATCTAAAAGCACAAAATTTTTAGACAACATAAAAGAAAATCTTTGTGACTGGCTAATGCAAAGTTTTCTTAGCTATGACACAAAAGCACTATTCTAAAAAGATAAATTGGACTTCATTAAGAAACAAGTTTTTCCTGCTCTTCAAAAGACACTAGGAAAGAAAAAGACAAATCACAGACTAGGAGAAAATATTTGAAAATACATACATGAAAAAAGACTTGTATCCAGGATATATAAAGAATTCTCAAAACTCAATAATAAGAAAATGACTCAATTTTTAAAAAATGGGCAAATGATTTGAACAGGCACGTCAATAAAGAAAATTATATGGATGGTAAATAAACACATACAATATTCCTCGGCATCATGTGACTTCAGGGAAAGGCAAACTGAAACCACAATGAAGCAGTATGATTTAGAAACAGCTCTGAGAATACCAATTACTGGTAAGCATGTTGACCAACTGACACTTTCATATGTAGGAAAATCAAGGCCCTCTAGCCCATAGTGGATTTATTACTTGCTACAACAAGGGACGCAACACATAGTGATGAAACATTAGGGGACTCAGTAAGACTGTGAGAGGAATGGTTTGATATTGCATTTGCTCTTGGTCTGGGGAAATTTTTTAGAAGCAGGTGGTTTCAAGAGAAGGGGCTAAGTCTATTATTAGATGTTTTAATAGCTTTTATAGAGAAAGTGAGGGGAAAGGAGTGAGGCCTAAGCTTTATTTGATAAAATAGCCATAGTTACTTGTCTTAACTGGGGGATACCTTTTTTTTGGTGGGGATGGGAGGGGGGAGTATTGTTGTTTTTGTCTCTGTTCACACATGATTATAGAAGGGTCTTGTTTTATTTCACTATATCATCATGAACACAAGGTGACCTTGTCTAATGTTCATATTTTGTGAAATTGTTTATGTTAAGTGGGCATCATCATTGTCAAGATGTTGGTGCCAGACAAGCTGTTAGCCGGCAGCTGTTAGAGCTGCTTTTTCTTTCCTCAGAAGAAAGCCAGTCTTCCATGATTCTATACTTATCCAGGCTAGACACAGTATATAACCTTTTTTTGTGATGTCCTCAAATAGTATCTGTTTCTATTTTACTTTACAGGTTTATTGTGCCATCTTCCAACTCCTTTCTAAAGGAAATTGTGTTAGAAAGCATGGGAGACTTACTGGTTTTCTAGATTTCTGTAGTTCTACAATTAGCATTGTATAACTTTAAACTTAATGATTTGTATATTTATGTAAAGGGGTTAGTATTATCTATACACCTAGATTATAAACTTCAGGGTGAGAGGAGATATACAGATGCAAAGCATATCTGAGCCCATACTTAATATTAAATAAGTGTTCAATGGCTAACCTGACCTTTAGATCAAGTAGATAATATTTGCTGAAAAAAAGTGGCACAATCAGTAGAGAATATAACAGCCCTGAGCAATAAGATGGAGGAATTATAGATTGGCTCAACTATTATTATGAGACCAATGGCAAGAGAGTAATTAGAAATAGTGGATTGTTAGAAAATAAGAAATTCTTGCAAGTTGGGAACCTAAAGGGAGAAACTTGAAAGTTCCAAAGGACATTTTTATGCCCACAACCTGTAGTGAAAACTTCTGAATTCACTGTCTTCCACGCTCTCATCCCACAGAGCCCCAGCAGCCATTCCAGGTCAAGGAGAGGATTTTTCGATTCTAGTATAAATTTTCTCCTTGAACCACAATAATGAGCTGAGACATGCTTGGAGCAGTGTTAGTAGGAATTGTAGATTCTTTCAACATTGGTTATACCTGAGGCTGGTATAGGTTGGGAAGATTTGGACTTGGATCTACTGATTTAATCACCTTGTTAACCTTACGTGTGATATAAATATTAATTTGGAGGAGATAAACCAAAATAATTTGCATGTTTATAATTAACTGGTAGCATTCCAAGTAATTCTACATATTTTAGAGTTTTTTTCACAAGTATATCTGCTTTTAATAATAAAGAAAGGAAACAGTAAAAATTAAACAAACAAGAAATTTGTTTTGCTAAGGTATTGTTAAATTTCTCTCTCCTCCTCTTCTGTCTTTTTCTCTCTCCCTGCTGTCTTTCCTCTCCTCTCCTCCCCTCCCTTGTCCCACCTCTCTCCTCCCCTCTCGTCTTCCCTCCTATTTCTAATTCTCTCTTTTAGACTAATTCTATAGAACTTATCATGCTGCTGGTTATTTCAGCATTTATTTTTTGTATTTAATATCCAAAAGTTGCATTCTCAATGTTTCTCCAAAACAAATCAATACATTTTCTATTTCTATTTCATTGTCACTAATGGTGAGAGCTTCAATAGTTGAATATCTTCGGGTTCCATATAGTACATAGCTTCTTAAAAGCACGATGAATTTTTCCATTTTGATTTATGCATATGTGGCCTAAATCAGAATATGTTTATGTACATATTTGCTGTTAGGTCTTCTGTACTATCAGGCAATTTTAGTATTAAACATACAAGCCATAGATAAAAATATTCCCAGGTCATAACCATTATTTATTTAGCAATCAACCTGTCTATTGGGTATGGGTTAGGAGGCTGGATCTTATTCGTGTTGAACTCTATCTGGTATACAGCAGTTGCTTCTGAACTGGACCTGCTCAGTGTTGGGCAGAAGAACAATTCTGATCTAAGAGAAAGGCCCTCTTTACCCTGCACTGCAGAATATCCACCCGATGAAACAGATTTCTAGTTTTAACGCAGTTCTTGAACTTTTGTTGTTTGTCCTCTATAGGGATAAAGACTTCCTAGGTAGAGGAAATAAGGATCTTTCAGATGGGTGGCATGCTGAAAGAGGCTGTTTTGCAGCAATCCTTATACTTTCCATCCTACTTTGTTTCTCTCCTACTTGGAAGCCTCCTGAATTTCCTTAGAAGTCTAAGCCTTTGATCTCCGATTTCACAGGTCTTCAGCATCATCCTTTTGCTTGTTGCACAATTCTATCTGTTTAGGCACTCTAATACCGAGTGAATAATGATTTTATGCTGAAAACAAGTCGATATTGTAAAAGATTGAATAACTCAGATTTTGGAAAATGTGACACTATGAAACTATGTTATTGACATTTTATAGATGCCATAGAGTAGCACAATAGTCAAGAGTTTCCATGAAGAGAATAAGTTATACATAAATAAATCTATCAATCATATTGTAGTTCTCATTTCTGATTGTCGTGATTACCTGCTTTTACTAAACTCTCCCTACAACGTCTGCCTGATAGTCTACCTTTATTATATAACGGGTGCATGGAAAACTCACCTTGGTAGGAAAGCCTCTGATAGAGTTATCTTCCTTATATATTCACATTATTCTCTTATGAGGATTGTCCTCATTTCTTCATCCTTAACTGCCAGATACACTGGGCGATTTCTCTTCCCATTCTTCTAACATCAGGACTTTTGACCAAGAGTTGAAATTAATAATTACTGACTTAATCATTCTCTCATTAATAAATGTTTTGGCAGCTATCTGCCAGATGCTGTGCTAAAGAGATAATGATGAACAAAACCACTCTCCGGCCATCTCTGCAACTCTGCATGAAACTTCTCATTAAACGAGAACGCAGACATTGATTAAATAGACATGCAGAGAGCCGTGTAGTAGAATAAAAGGACCCTGGGAGAGAATATTATGAGCCAATATGCTAGGTTCAGTGAAGGCCTCTCTGAGAATGGGTATGTAAGGTGGAGACTGCGGGATTAACAGGAGTGTGATGCCGGTTCCTCTTTTTCTTTCCCTCGTATATGTCTTGAGGATCCCTCCAACAGGCACATTTCCATTTTTAGAAATTCTATCTTTCCCTTTTCTAACAGGGTCATGCCTCTTTTATTCTTAAAGTCTCTGCTTTGATTTTCTAAAATCTCGGGTGTATTATATATCGTGAAATAGCTCAACTTCCTTGGCTTCTAGGAAAAGATTATGTCTCCAATTATTAATACAATTTCATCCTCTTCAGAGAGCTATTCTTTATGGATTATGATTAAGAACACACTTATCTTGGTTCCCTCTCCTTTAGAAATGTGGATTTTGACCATTTATATAAGGAAATATACAAGAGGTGGTAAAAAATGAGGAAGAGTATATTGGCAAGAAACCCAGGGCTACTGATTATGAGGGCAATGTAGGGTAAGAAACTGAATAAAAGGCTAAATGCTCGAGAGGAAACAGAAGACCAGTGCACCAATACATTTGGGCAGAACCCTAGAAATTCCAAGAGGTCAGAGAGCTGGATGACTATAACAAAGCATGTTCATTTTAAGGACGGAGACATGTACCTGTGATTCACACATAGAAGAAATCCACTTAGCCAGGAACCAGAATCTGTTCCGTTTGTCTCATAAGGCTGATGCAAATAGCAAGTGATATAATTTGTCTAAAATTTTCTTGTGAAATTGAAAAGAGCAATATTAAATGCCGATATGACACTACTATGTTTATATTTGCTCTCTTCCTTCTAGTAGCAATGACAATGATAATAATAACCACAACAATAATATCCATGATCCCCCTTTTAGAAACAAAGTTGGGAATGACATGGATTATTTAAAAATGAAGTGAACTCACGTTGTCTACTGTGAAGAGTAGGGGAAGTAAATGGGGAGCCTGAAAGTTTCAGTCACTGCTTTAAGCTGGAGTCAATTTCTCTAAAAAATCACAGTTTCTATCCAAGATTTATTATGTTGCATTGAATTGTGTGAAATAATGGCCTTGTAAGGCAAACTCCTGTTTCAAAGAACAGAGAAGATATCTTCATACAAAATAAATTAACATAAATTTAGATGATGCAAAATAATATGCTTAGATTTTGATGAAAGTTATTTATTAGCATGTTGAGAAAAAAAGACAGGCCACATGAAGTAGCAGGAATAAAGGTACATTGGGTAAAGCGGGAATGCCCAGCGATATATGCTGTACTCATATTTCTAGTTAAACAAATGATTCTAAAGGATGCTTCTCAATTCTACAATACACCAGTGCCCACAGATGGTAATCATTTACCAGTGAGGTATCAATATGTGTGTCTTACCCCAATTTATAATTAAATATTTCAAAAAGTTAGAGCCTAATATAGAATCTTATATTAGCTAGCTTGGTCTACACCTCATTAAAATTAATTTAGAACATCTAGTGCATGTCTAAATATCCATTCATTTCTTAAGGAATATTATCCTTCATTTGCCATACATATCCATGTAAGTAAATGAGTGGAAGAGACGTCTAAAGGAAAACATGATCTGTATTCCTAGATAAAATGTAACAATTACATCTTTTATGTTGTTTTTATTTGCTATTAGCAGTATTGATGAAGCACTGAGAAGCCTTGTATAGAACTAAAAATTCCTTCAAATGAGTGGGTGTGACCATCAGAGACCTTTGCCAGTATATCTCCAGCCAATATCTCCTATATTCACCCTTCATCCTTCCTGCTGTTGGGAATCCCAGGACGGGAAATATGCAGCTCTGGCTTGGCTTCCCACTTGGTACAGTGTACCTGATTGCCCTCCTAGGGAATGTCATCATCCTCTTTGTGATCCAGACTGAGCACAGCCTTCACAAGGCCTTGTTCTACTTATTGGCCCTGTTGGCTCTCACTGATCTGGGCCTGTCAACTGCCACCATTCCCAAAATGTTGAGCACTTCTGGTTTGGTCTCAGTGAGATTGCCTTAGAGGGATGCTTAGCTCAAATGTTCTTCATACATCTGTTTACAGGCTTGAAACATTCATGCTTATACCCATGGCTTTTGATCGCTACGTGGCCATTTGCCACGCACTTTGACACAACACAATTCTCAATAGCAGAAAGATCTATTTGTATTATTGTTGGAGCACAAATTTCGAAAAATTTTGTTTTGGTTTTTCCGCTTATATTCCTCCTTCTAAGGCTTTCATTCTGTGGACATAATATTATACCCCATACTTACCGTGAGTACATGGGCATTGCCCATCTGGCCTGTGTCAGCATAGAGGTCAATATAATACATGGATTAATCCTTATCTCTATGATTCTTTAGGATATTATTTTGATTGCTATCTCTCATGTGAAGATTCTATGTGCTGTCTTCAGACTCTCATCCTGGGAGGCCAGGCTCAAAGCTCTCAATCCCTATGGTTCCCATGTATGTGTCATCTTAGCTTTCTTTACTCCAGTCTTTTAGTCCTATATGACACATCGATTTGGCCACAATGCTCCACAATATATTCACATCCTCCTGACAAATTTATGTGTGATCATTCCTCCTGCTCTTAACCTCATTATTGATGAGGTGAGGATCGAGCAGGTCAGGATCGGGTGGTGACAATCTTCCTTTTTAAGGAAGTTTGATTTAGAGCATGTTATTTGGAAATAGTCTTCAAATATTTTCCTTTTCATTTTTTTATCCTTTCCATTCTTAAAAAGGGGAGTGTTCTTAAGCTTTTATGGAGTAAATGCTTTATCGCAATGTTCGTTCACTTACGTACAGCATCATATTGAAGATAAATTTACATAGCAAATACTTGTCCTTAGATTAAATAAAAATTTTATTCTTAAATAAATAGGTGGCATCGATTTATGTAATAGATACTCAAATCATAGTTCAAGGATAAAAACTTAATGCAACTCAAGTACTATTAAAATAGTCTCTGTATACAGAATTCATTGATTATGGTAGAGGAGTGCTATGCTGTCAGGAACTATCAAAACTCCTGGGACCTTTTCTCAGTTACACATGACAAGCTGCACATGATAAACCAAGGCACAGTTTACTGAGGGTCTTTTAACCTTACTGGTTCTATAACAATAACTGGAATCACCATACTATGGTGGGTCTCATGTAATCAGTTGAATGTCAGAATTGAACAAAATACTGACCCTCCCCAAGCAAGAGGAAATTCTGTCCATTGCTCAATATATGTATTTTAATTATATTTTCTAAAACTGAGGGAATAACCACAGGATATTTTCAGGTTTCAGGGGATGCATTAGGCCCCTGTGAGATAAACCTGTCCTAAAACTCCATTGATCACCTGATCCTCAAACATCTCTATTCTGCATATGTGGACTTCATCAAAATTACAAAAAATTTTTCGTTCAAAATGCACTATTGATAAAATAAAAAATGTGAGCTCTAGACTGAGAGAAAATACAAGCAACACATATATCAGACAATGAATTTGTATGTAGACACGAAAACTTTTATAGCTCAATAATAAAAAGATAAAATCCTAATTAAAAAACAAATGTGAAAATTTAATAGCTATTTCATAAAAGATATACAAATAATCAATAATCACATGAAAAATGCCATCACTGGTCACTCGGGAAATCAAAAAGCAAAGGCCATAGCATCACAATTAAAATGGCTAAAATTCAAAAGATAGGCCATACCAAACATTAGCAAGGATGTGGAGAACCAGAACTCTTATACTGTTAATTGGATGCAAAATGGAAGAAAGACTTTGGAGAACAGTTTTGTAGATTAAATAATATTGTTTAACATACACCGTCATATGACACAACTAAAATACTCCTAGGTACTTACCGAAAAGAAAAAAATTGTTCATATAAATACTTCTATGTAGTATTCAAAGTAGCTTTATTTGTAATAGTTTCAAAATGGAAAAAAAAAACCCTGATAAACATATGTGATCTTAATTTTTAACATAATCACGCAAGGCGAAAAAATCTTTTGATTTATAACACTCCACACATTATACTACATATATATCCTGAGACAACTAGACAAACATATTTCAGTTAATAAATGAGCTAAAGGGAAGAACACCAGATGGTGGGAAATTAGTGAGCATTAAAACAAAATAAATAGTCCCATTAAATTAAATATAACCATCATAAATATTGCCAGACCATTAAAGACAATCCTTAAAATATTCTCTATATGCAGGTTGAATATTATAATGTAGTGAAATACTGAACTATAAATTTAACCACTGAATATGCATAGAGGGTTTATACTTAATGTGTGAATATGTATCTTCGTTGCTCTTGAAGAGCTGTGCTATAGTACCCAATTCTAGTAATTAATATGATCTTTTCATCCTTACCTGTGCCTGGCATCCAGACTTGACCATGCACATATTCTCAGTGAGTCTTCTCTTTGTATTATTATCTAAAACAAAAGAAACACACAAAATAAAACAACCCGAAAAGATAAAAATTGAAACTTTTCTACTCAATAGGAGGCGACAGAAACAACTATCATTAATATTTTAAATGATTATTGTATTTTAAATTTATTTTATATTATAGTTGAGGTACAATGGCATATTAGTTTTAGATGGGCAATGTAGTGATTCAACATTTACCCACTTTACAAAGTGATCACCATAGTAATTCTAGTAACTATCTGTCTCCGTATGTAGTTATTATGATATGATTGACTATATTTCCTATCCTGTACATTACAACCCATAACTTATTTTATTAGTGGAAATTTGTACTTCTTAATCCTCTTCACTTTTTCCACTCATCTCGCTAACCCCTTCCCTTCTGGCAACTATGTTTTGTTCTCTGTATCTGTAACTGTTTCTGTTTGTTTTGTTTTAAGTTCCACTAATAAGTGAAATCATATAACATTTGTCTTTCTCTGTCTTATTTCACTTAAACATAATACTGTTTATGTCCATTCAAGTTATCACAAATGGCAAGATTTCATTCTTTTTCATGGCTGTGTTCTATATATATAACTATTGATACATATACCTATTCATATAACGCTTCAGTTGCTTCCATATCTTGGCTACCATAAACAATACTACAATGAACACAGAGGCTGCACATATTTTTTGAATTAGGGTTTTTGTTTTCTTTGACTAAATACCCAGAAGTAGAATTGCTGGGTTGTATGGTTGTTATTTTTCAGTTATTATGAAGAATCTCCATAATATTTTCCTTAGTGGTCGTACTAGTTTACAATTCCACCAACGGTGCATTGAAGGTTCCCTTTTCTCCATATCCTCACCAACACTTATTTGCTGTCTTTTTGATAATAGCCACTCTGACAGACGTGATGTGCTATTTCATTGTGGTTTTATTTTGTATTTCACTGATGGTTAGTGACATGAACGTCTGTCTTTCAAGTGTTTGTTTGCGATCTGTATGTCTTCTTTGGAGAAATGGCTATTCAGGTCCTCCGACTATTTTTAAATTGGATTGTTTGTTTGAGTTTTTTATGTCGAGCTGTGTGAGTTCTTTATTTATTTTGGTTATTAACCTCATACCAGATATATCATTTGCAAACATCTTCTCGCAATAAATATGTTGCCTTGTTATTCTGCTGATGGTTTCGCCTGCTGTGTAAAAGCTTTTTAGTTGACGTATTTTCATTTGTTTACTTTTGATTTTCTCACTTTCGCCTGAGGAGACATATCTCAAAGATATTGCTAAGATTAATGTCAAAGTGTTTACTATCCATATTTTCTTCTAGTTTTATAGTTTCAGGTCTTACATCTAAGCCTTTAATCCAGTATGAGTTTACTTTTGTACATGATATGAGAAAGTGGTCTAGTTTCATGTCTTTTTCATGCATGTGTCCAATTTTTCCAACACCATTTTTTGAAGAGACCATTTTGTTCCCTGTTGTATGTATATTCTTGCATCCATTGTTGTAGATTAAGTTATCATAAAAGCATGGATTTCGTTCTAAGCTCTCTATTCTGCTTCATTGATCTGTGTCTGTTTTTGTGCTAGTACCATACTGTTTGGATTACTATAATTTTATAGTATGGCTTGAAATCAGGAAACATATATCTCCAACTTTGTTCTCCCGCAAGACTGCTTTGGTTATTTGGAATCTTTCAAGTGTCCATATACATTTTAGGATTATTTATTCTAGTTCTGTGAAAAATTCCATTGGTATTTTGATAAGTATTGCATTGAATCTATAGATCGCTTTGGTTAGTATGGACCTTATGAGGATGTTAATTCTTCCTACCCATGAGCATAGTATAACCTTCAATTTCTTTGTATCTTCTTCAGTTTCTTCCTTCAATATCTTGTCGGTTTCAGAGTACGGGTCTTTTACTACCTTGGTTAAATTTATTCCCAAGTATTTTATTCTTTGTGATGCTATTGAAAATGGAATTGTTTTTGTTTTCTTACTTATAAGTTCAATGTTATTAGATGATATTGCCCAAGAAATGACACTTCACACAGTTTCGATTTCCCAGCCCATTTAGGAAAAGGGTCATATTCGCTACATTGAATCCAGGTTTGGAAAGTCAGCATGACTGTGTGACCAAAAGGTTATCTGACTATCTGAAGCAATCCGACTTGATTAGACATTCCCTCTCACACAATGTAACAGGATCCAAATTAGCCAGAATCTCTTAGCTTAGCTGGTAGCTACAGGAGAGGAGAGAGCTGCCAGTGTTGCTGACTCAGGCAAGTCTTCAGTGTGAGTCCTCACTGTAAAGGAGGTACTTTACCCCTCCTCATGACATCGCATTCATAACGGAACAAGATCAGGTGAATGTGTGTGAAACTGCACTACCCAGGGTAAGCCCAGTTCTCTGAAGGATGAGTTACTTTGAAGAATTGTGAGAACAGCTTCTGAGAGCAGAACTGAGACAGGATTAAGAATGTAGTCCTGGCTTATGTGGCCCAGACTCCTCTGGCCTTGTCATTTCCAGGGGCCCTCCCATTGGTCCACATTTTCTCTTTTTCTTTCCTGTCCCTCCCCACAAAATTTAACTTTGATTTTCACGTGGCTCCTTGAGAGGGATCTTCTCTATGAGCAACAGGCTCTGGTTTGGTGAGTGAATTCTGACCACATCTACACCTGGCCTGCTTTCACTCTTCAAGGAATCACAACTTTCGCATTGGTGTCTGAAGGTGTGATGGGTGGTTTTAGAGATCAGAGGTTGGGAGACTTCAGATGAAAAAACTATTTTTGCTTGGGTGAGTTGAATTTTGTGTTTTTGGAAGCTGTTCTAAAGGAGAAAGGCACAGCTTGCAGGCTCCCTGCTGAGAGTGTTGACTAAAGGGCAGTGTGCAGAAGGGAAGTTTTAGAATGCGGGGCTTGAGAAGTGAAAAGCTTTGTTTGTGTCATGGAGGGAACATTTATTTCTCCAGGCTGAATGTTTGTACATGTCTTTCCCATTCATTATTTTCAATTGCACAGGACAGCTAGCATCTGGATATTTTTAGAGGTAGAAAGTCTCTTCCCCCAACAACAGGAACAAAGGCAGAGAGATCTTCGATGCTGAATAGTTTAATGCCTATGAGTGTAACAATATATAGTACTTCTGCAGGGCTCTCAAGATCCATTTTCACCACCTTGGCCTGCCTGTGCTTAGGAGCCTTGATCCTGTGCCAGCGACAAGCTCTGCAGCCTTTGTTATTTACTGGTCCAGACACAAGGAATTGTGAAATTCCTTAAAAATCCCAAGCCGTGCTCATTCTTCTTGGGACACCCAAAACAAAGATTATCTGAGAGATCGGGAGCAAGAGGAGCACATAGGAAGAATTTTCAGAAGTGACATCAGTTGTAACTTTTAATAAGCAAATTGGGGTCTTGAGAGGTAAAAGCAGGGTTCACCTTCTCCCGGGACTGCGTTGAAATTTCAACCAAATTATAAATAATCAACGTGGAGAATCATCTTAAATCCAGCTGAATATAACACGTACGTCTGATCATATACAAAAGGAGCCACATCGAAGCCAGTAGGAGGGTCAAAATCACAAATCTTGCAGGACCCACACCTGTGGGTGGCGGAGGATCATCGGGAGGAGATGAGGCTGCAGAGGCTCCCCTGAAGGAGAGAGAGGTCCCAGCCTCATTCAGGTGCTCCGAAGCCCAGGGAAGAGGAGTTTCCAAAAATGCTGACTGTAAAACCCAGCGGGATTCTGGCCATCTGGACGAAATGCAAGGAGACTGAATGCCCCTTTAATGGGCCCATGCACAGGCTCCCTCACCTGCTGACACTCACCTGGGCCACCAGTGGTGGGTCAGAGACTCACGCAAGATTCACATAGGGAAAGACGGCATTTCCTTGTGTCAGAACGAGGGTTAGACAGGCAGCCACCATTGTGCCTTAGTTGGGCCCCCCCTACAAGGAAATTTACGGACTGTGCCAGATTGCTCATGCAGATCTCTCCCACAGTCCCAATTCAGAAGCTACACTGGCCTGAGGAGATCAGTTTGCCCCACCCAACCTGTAGATTGCCTGGGGGTTTCGTTTCTGGGTGGCTGCCATGCCCTGCACTGTTTCAGTCCTAAACATTTGCAGCAAGCAGCCAGCACTGTGAGCATGCGTTCTGAAGACATTTTCAGGCATGTTACTATTGCCAACATGAACTGGGGTGGATCTTGGAGATGCATGGGCCAGTCCCAGATAGCGGTTGGTCTTGCTGTGATCTGTGACTTTTGTGGGAAAGCACGAACTGTTACTGAAGTTGCAGCAAGAATGACGCTGTATTGATCTGCTGGCGATTGGCAACCTGAGACCGTGCCCCACCCAACCCATAAATTGCCCCAGGAGACCCATTGACAATCAACGGGCCACTGCCTTACCTCTCCCCGTGGGTCTCTCAACACACACAGGCAACTAACTTTGCTAGCATAGGGTGGGCACTGCATGGGAATCAGACCTCTGTGGCCTGCAAGAACTGCAATATCAAATGGGGGGATCACCGGTGTCTGTGGGGCCACCCCAGACAGCAGCTGATCTCACTGTTAGCTGTGACTACAGTTGAAATGTGCGGGCACAGAAGTTGCAGCAAAACTGAGGCTATTTTGGCTTGATGGCCCTTGTCTCACTGAGATCTCACTTCACCCATGCCACATGTAGCCCATTGACAGGCAGCCTCCCTGGCCCTGATTTTCTCTGGGGTTGTGCATTCTGTGCAGGCAATAGACCTTGGGTAACACAGTGAGCACATTTTGGAGAAAAACAGGTGCGGGCAGACCACTGCTGCCTGTATGAGCTGTAATATCTCTTGAGGAGCTTAGAAGGGTGTGTATTGGCCTGACAGCCCTTGACTCCATGAGCTCCTGACCCATCCAATATACAAAGTGCCCACCACATGTTGATAGGTAGCTGCCCCTGCCTTGGGTGGCACATTCAGGCCTGAGGTGGGCAGCAGCTGACCTTGCTACAATTAGAAACTTCTACAGGGAGCCACAGAGACAGGGCAGACATGTAAACTGACACTGCAACGGCAGTGGGAAATTTGCTCAATAGACCCGAGGTCCCTGTCCCATCCAACATGCATATCACCCAGAGGCTCTTCCAGTTTCAGAGATTTATGGGCAACTGATAGGCCATGTCAGGCCTTGAGGAGCACTGGTTCCTCTGCTAAATTGCTAGGTCAGGAATAGGGGATAACTGGACCACTGCCTACAGCATTGTCCCTTCCACCTACCTACAGATTCAGCATAGGCAACAACCATCTGCAGATCACATTGCAGCTCCCACCAGGTAGCCCTGAGCAATCAAAGGCAGTGGCTGACCTTGGCCTACTGGGAAGTTCCTCCCAAGTGGCCACAAAACCAATGAATGCATCTGGAGGCTGGCACTAGACCATAACAAAGCAAATCCTGACTAACCCCATTAGCAGTACACACAAAGGCTGTTTTGGAACAAGTACAGAAGACTGCTAGGGCAAATCTCACTCAGTGGGGTCAGCCTCCACAAAGCAACTCGTACTCTGTGGGTGCAGCCAATGCCCATAATTAGCCTGAGCGTTAATCCCATCCACTGATCTACTAACAACAATAAAGGCTTAGTGACAACAGAAAATCACACACAATACACAAAGATCACGTCCAGATCCCTCATTATAGGGATCAGGACGAGTGTGCCATGGGGCCACAAAGGACATCTTCCACATTAGGCCATCTGTCCAAGGCTGAGAGATGAAACAAATGTTCCTGACACATGGAAATGAATAGACAGGCTAATAAAAATGAGAAAACAAAGAAACATGCCACAAACAAAACAACAGGAGAACTCCAGAAAAGAAGCTAAACAAAATGGAAGCAACAACCTGCCAGAGACAGAGTTCAAAATAATGGTTATAAGGGTGCTCAACAAAATCAGGGGGAGGATGCATGAGCACAATGAGAACCTCAACAGAGAGATAAGAAGCGTAAAAAAAGGACATAAAAACCATAAAAAAAAAGAACCGGACGACAATGGAGAATACAATAGCTGAAATGAAGAACACAATTAGAAGGATTCAACAGTAGATTGGATTGAGCAGAAGATCAAATTAGTGAACTGGAAGGTAGCAGAATACACCCAATCCGAAAACAAAAAAGAAGAAAGAATTTTAAAAAAATCAGAATAGTTTAAGGGACAACATGAAGGGTAAAAAATATCCAGATCATAGGAGTACCTGAAGAGGAAGGGAGAGAGCTAGGGATTGAGAACCTATTTAAAGAAATAATGAAAGAAAACTTCTCTAACCTGGCAAAGGAATTGGTCATACAAGTTCAGGAAGAACAAAAAGTCCCAAACAAGAAAATTCAAACATAGCTCCACCAAGATACATCATAATTAAAATGCCAAAGGTCAGAGACAAAGAGAGAATCTTAAAAGCAGCAAGAGAAAGGCAGCTAGTTACTAACAAGGGTACCCCCATAAGAATGTCTGCTGAGTTTTCAATGGCAACTGCAAGCCAGAAGGGACTGGCAAGAATATTCAAAGTTATGAAAAAATGAGAATCTACAACCATGACGCAGCAAGGTTTTCTATTAAAATGGAAGGTGAGATAAAGAGCTTCCCAGATAGGGAAAAGCTTAAGGAACTCATCACCAACAAGCCAGTGTTACAAGGAATGTTAAAAGGACTTCTGTAAAAGAAGAAGAGGTAAAAAAAAAATACAAATATAAATAATAAAATGGCAGTAATTATATACCCATCAGTAATCACTTCAAATGTGAATGGATTAAATGTTTCAATCAAAAGACATAGGGTAGCCAAATGGATAAGAAAACAAGACCCATGCATATGCTGTCTACAAGAAACCCACTTCAGATCAAATGACACCCACAAACTGAAAGTAAAGGAATGGAAAAGATATTTCATGCAAATGGAAATAAATTAAAACAAAAAAAGCTGGGGGAAGAGTACTTACATAAGATAAAATAGACTTTAAACAAAGGCTGTAATAAGAGATAAAGAAGGCCATTACATAATGATAAAGAGATCAATAACTCAAGAGGACATAACCCTGGTAAATGTATACTTACTCAGCAAGGAGCATCTACATACATAAAACAATTATTGAATGATATAAAAGGAGATATCAACAGTAATACATAGTAGGAGACTTTAACACCCCATTAGCACCAATGGACAGATCTTCCAGAAAAAAACTCAACAAAGAAATAATGGGCCTAAAAGACACACTAGATTAGATGGATTCAATAGATATTTTCAGAGCATTACCCTAAAGTAGTATAATGTACATTCTTCTCAAGTACACATGGAAAATTTTCCAAGATAGACCACATGTTAGGACACAAACTAGCCTTAATAAATTTAAAAAGATTGAAATTATATCAACCATCTTCTCTGATCACAATGACATAAATTCAGAAATCAACGACAAGAAAAACTCCTGGAAATATTACAAACACATGGAGGCTAAACAACTAGCTACTACACAATGAATGGGTTATCATTGAAATCGAGGAAGAAATTAAAAATACCTAGAGATAAATGAAAATGAAAACACAATGGCTCAAAATCTATGGGACAGCAAAAGCAGTTCTTAAGAGGGAAATTCATAGCAATACAGGCCTATCTCAAAAAACAAGAAAAAGTTCAAATAAACGATCTAATCTTACACTTAAAAGAACTACAAAAAAGAACAGCAAACAAGTCCAAGTGAACAGAAGGAAGGATATAATAAAAATCAGAGCAAAAGTAAATTAAATAGACTAGAAAAATAATACAAAAGATTAATGAAATCAAGAGCTGATTCTTTGAAAGGATAAATAAATTGACAAACCTCTAACCAGACTCATCAAGGGAAGAAGAGAGAGGACTCAAATAAATAACATCAGAAACAAAAGAAGAGAAATAACTACAGACTCCACAGAAATACGAAGGATCAAAAAAAATACTATGAGCAATTACATGCCAACAAGTTGGACAATCTGGAAGAGATGGATACATTCCTAGAAACACACAATCCTCAGGACTGAATCAAGAAGAAACAGAAAATCTGAACTGACCAATTACCACCAATGAAATAGAATCGGTAATCAAAAATCTCCCCAAAAAACAAGTGTTGGACCAGATGGCTTCATAGGTGAATTTTACCAAACATTCAAAAAAGATTTAGCACCTATTCTCAAGTTATTCCAAAAATTCAAGAAGAGGGGAGCCTCCTTAACTCATTTTATGAGGCCCATTACCTTGATTCCAAAATCAGACAGACATTACAAAAAAAATAAAAATAAGAAAGAAAACAATAGGCCAATATCTCATGAACATTGATGCAAAAATCTTCAACAAAACATTAGCAAACTACATTCAGCAATACATTAAAAATATCATACACCGTGATCAAGTTGAATTTATTCCTGGGATGTAAGGTTGATACAATATCTGCAAATCAATTAATGTGATACACCACATTAACAAATCAAAAGATAAAAGCCATATGATCATATCAATAGGTGCAGAAAAAGTATTTGACAAAATACAGCATCCATTTATGAATAAAAACTCTCAGTAAAGTAGGAATAGAGGGAACATATCTCAACATAATACAGGCCATATATGACAAATCTACAGCTATAGGGAAAGGCTAAAAGTGTTTTCCTTAAGATTAGGAACAAGACAAGGATGCTCATTTTCAACTCTCCTCTTTAACATTGTCTTGCAAGTCTTACCCAGAGCAATAGGACAAGAAAGAGAAACAAAAGTTATCTGAATTGAAAAGGAAGAAATAAAACTCTCATTATTTGCCGATGACACGATGACTATATAGAGAGAACCCCAAAGTTCCACCGAAAAACTGCTAGAACTGATTAATGAATTCAGTTAGTATAAGGATACAAAATTAATATTCAGAAGCCAATGGCATTTTTATACACCAGTGATAAACTTTCAGAAAGAGAAATTAAGAAAATGATCCCATTTACAATTGCATTAAAAACTATAAATATCAAATTAACCAAGGAGGTAAAGACCTGTTCACAGAAATTATGTCATTGAAGAAAGAAATTGAAGAAGACACAAATAAATAGAAGCATATACTCTGCTCATGGGTAGGAAGAATCAACATCATTAAAATGGTTATACTACCCAAAGCAATCTATAGATTCAATGCAATTCCTATCAAAATGCCAGTCGCATTTTCAGAGAGCTGGACAAATAATCCTAAATTTGTATGGGGCCATAAAAACCCCGAAGCCAGGGCAATCTTGAGAAAGAACAAAATTGGAGGTGTCACACTACCTGATATCAAACTATACTGCAAGGCAAGTGTAATCAAAATATAATACAAGGCTACCACATGGTACTGGCATAAATAGAGGAACAAAATAGAAAGCCCAGAAATAAATCCATATCTATTAGCTCACTTAATATATGACAAAGGGTCAAGAATATACAAGGGAGTAAATACAGTCTCTTCAATAAATGATGCTGGGAAAATTGGACAGATACAGGCAAAAAAAGAAACTGGATCACCTTCTTACACCGTATACAAAGTAGACTCAAAATGGATTAAAGACCTGAAGCCATAAAACTTCTAGAAGAAAACATAGGCAGTAATCTCTCTGATATTGCTACTAGTAATTCCTTTTCAGATATATCTCCTTGGCAAGGGAAACAAAAGAAAGAATAAATAATGAAGTACATCAAACTAAAAAGTTTTTGTACAGCAAAGGTAACCATCAGCAAAACAAAAAGACAACCAATGAATGGGAGAAGATATTCTCTTATGATACATCTGATAAGAGTTTAATACCAAAATATATAAAGAACTCATACAACTCAACAACAAAAAACAAACAATCCAATTAAAAAATGGGCAGAAGACCTGAATAGATAGTTCTCCAAGGAGGAAATACAGAAGGCCAATAGATATGAAGAGATGCTCAAGGTCACTAATCATCAGAGAAATACAAATTAAAATCACAATGAGCTATCACCTCTCACCTGTCAGAATGGCTGTCATCAATAAATCAGAGAAAATAAGTGTTGTGAGGATATAGAAAAAAGAGAACTCTCATGCACTGTTGGTGGGATTGCAAATCAGTACAGCCACTTTGGAAAACAGCCTGGAGGTTTCTCAAAACATTTAAATGGATATACCTTGTGACCCAGTAATTGCATTTCTGGGTATTTATCCAAAGACAACCAAAACAATAATTCATAAAGATCTATGCACCCCTATGTTCATGGCAGCACAATTTACAATAGCCAAGATATGAAAGCAACCTAAATGCCCATCAACAGGTAATTAGATAAAGAAGTTATGGTTCATACATATAATGGAATATTACTCAACCATAAGAAAAAAATGAAATCCTACCATTTGTCATGACATGGATAGACCTAGAGATTATTTTGCTGAGTGTAATAGAGAAAGAAAAATACTGTAGGATTTTGCTTATATGAGGAATCTAAGAAACAAAATAGAACACACTAATCAAAAACAGACTCACAAATATAGAGAATCTGGTGATGGTCACGGGGAGAGGTTTGGGGGGCTGGGAGAAAGGAGTGAAGGGTTAAAGAAGTACAAATTAGTAGCTGATGGTCATGGTGATGTGATGGGAGCATGGCATAGGGAATGCAGTTAGCAGTAATTTAATGGCTAGGTGGAGAGCCAGAGGAGAGAAGCATTTGACAAGTGCCTCCAGGAATTCTCAACCGCCTCATCTTCAGATGAATTTTGATGAGGCAAGGGATTCCAAGGTGGATATTCCAGTGTCTCTCTTTGTATGTGTGCACACATTTATATATTAGTACTCATCCATGGAAACTGAGGGAAATTACTCTTCTAATTTTTTACTTTGACCTCTGCCTTCTTATCCCACCACTGCTTTGATGACTGAGGCTCTACAACACTAAGAATAATCTGTACTCTTGAATTATTGACAAATGTCTCTCCAGGGACATTCAGTTCAGTCCTTGAGTTCAGGATGAAATGCCTAATTACAAGGAAAAAAATCTGAATATACATTTTTCAGGTTCTTGATAACAATGTCAAGAATACTCCAGCTCTGCTTTTTCAACACACACACACCACACACACACACAAAGGCATGCTCGGGCACACACACATATACTCACAGGCATATTTTGTTTTTGTTTTCAGTTATTTTCTCCTTGTTTGCCTCACTCTGTCCTGCAGGTAAGACTTGGGATGGAGCTCCTACATAGAGATTTGGTGGGACACATAGAGAGTAGGATTCCTTCCGTTCTGGGTCCTTGCACTTTCCTCCTCACTAAAAGGTTTCTTTGGTACCTTAGTGCCCCTTTTCTGTCATTCATTTAAGAGTCATAGAAATATTTCTATGTACAAATGGCAAGAGAAGTTCCCATTATTATTATTTTATAAAAGACTATGCAAAAATTTAGAAAGAAGATTCTTTATAGTCTCCCATTATCTGTGATCTAGCATTTGAAATTCATCTTTTCATAAAGCTTAGTCAAACAACTCAAATCTCTGTTTATTTTTAAGTTTGTGGTTGTTTTTTTGAGGGGTGGTAAAGGTAATGCTAGACTGTATAATACTGAAGTAAGGGATGAGCATGTATGAGTATGTGGTGTGTGTGTGTGTGTGTGTTGTTTCTTGTGTGTATGTGTGTTGGCTAAGAAAGGATGTAGGATAAAACCTGTAGAAACTTGATGGAGGAATTGTACCTAGATGATGAACGTTAAAAAATTTTTCATGAAATTAACAGAATGACTGTGATCTTAAGCTATGAAATAAAATGGGAAATTGAGAAAATTTCAGACTTTCTCTGCTCGACTTCTTGCCATTCTCCTTTGCTAACTGAACAAGAATTTCTTAACTTGCTTCCAGTACTGGAATAATCAATTTCCATCTGCTGGATCTTCACTTCTATCTTAAAAAAAATATTTCCTGAGGTATCAATTACATACAAAATCAACCCATTGTAAGTATACAATTCACTTTTAGTACATTTGTTATTGTTAAACCATGAATAAATTCAATTCCACATTTGTTAAAAGACTCTCCCTTCCTCCACTGAATTATTTTGGCACCTGTGTCAAAAATTGATTTGCTCGAAATGTAAGGATATATTTCTGGATTATCAATCTGATACACAAGTCTATGTTTATTCTTGCACTGATACTCTAAGCTTTTGATTATTGTGCCTTCATAGAACACTTTGAAATGGGGTAGGGTAATCTTCTAAATGTGTTTTTCTTTTTAAAAATGATTTGGAAAAAAATTTGAAACAATTCTATTCAAACCTATTTCAAAAACAATTCTTTTCTAAGTCAGTTGTCCTTGTGGAGACCTTTTAAGCACCTTACCCCACCTCACCCCCTTCCCAGGAACATTTGGAGAATTCTACTGTCACCTAGTGGGTAGAAGCCAGAGATGTTGCCAATCTGGCTACAATGCACAGGGCCGGATCCATGGCAAAGAATTACCTGGGCCAGTATGCCAGTAGTGCAACAGCTGAGAACTACTGTCCCAGGTCCACTGAACTTTCTATGAAAATTTTTGGATATCTTGTTAATTCCTATTAAAAGCCTACTGGAATTTCAATAGGCATTATAGGACTTAAAGAATAATATGAAGAGTATTGCCATCTTAACAGTAAAAGATTTCTTCATTTATTTAGGTAGTCTTTACATTCTAACAACAATATTTTTTTAGTTTTTAGTACTAAAAACTTTTACTTATTTTCTTAAGTTTATTTCTTAATAAACTTACTTTTTTGATTCGGTTGTAAATAAATGTCTTAATTTCCTATTGGGTTATTCATGCCTAATAATCAAAAATACAATAAAATTTTAATATTGGTCTAGTATCTCTCATATTCCTAAACTCTTTTATTAGCTTTCATAGTGTGTGTGTGTGTGTGTGTGTGTGTGTGTGTGTGTGTGTGTGTGTATTCCTTGAGCTTGTCTATGTAATGGATCATGCCATCTGTAATCTGTAAATAAATATAACTTTACTGATTTTCCATTCTGGACATTTCAATTTCTTTCATTTCCCCCTCTTTTTTTTTCTTTCTTTTCCTTTTCAATTTTTCCTTACCTGATCTATAAATCCTTATTTTGCACTTTTCATCTTTCTCTATTTTCATGTTTATGAATATGACATTTTTGCCATTCAAAACTAGGTAGACAGAAATAATACTCAGTTGTCTAGGGACAACCAGGTGAACCTGCAGTGACTAACTCAGGAAAAGTATGACCTCAGAAATAGCACACCAATGTGATCATTTGAATTCATCAGACCAATTATTTCTGGAGCCAGATAGATTACTGGGTATTTTATTTATTTGATTGGGCACCATCTACCCCCAGATGACAATTTTTTCTGTTATCTGGACTATTTGGGGTCATTGATCATTTTATTGTGTATCTATTGGTTACTGAGACAATAATGAGGAGCTATGTTTCAAATGATAAGAATGAAAATGATAAAAGTCTATTTGAAAGTAGATTTGCACATTAGATGAGAGGTTAAATCTTCTACCGTAAGAAGGTGCTCTTGACCATTTCTTCTTTTAGCACCTTTACACAGATGTAATTCACATCTCCTACAATTTATTCATTTAATTCACAAAATTCCATGGTACTTGTTAAGTACATTAATAAATTTTTTAAACAGTTGTGGCAAAGCATATAACATAAAATTTTACATTTTAGCCATCTTAAAGTATATACTTCAGGGCATTAATCATATCCACAATGTTGTACAAAAATCACCACTACCTATTCCTAAAATGTTTTCTTCACTCCAAACAAAACTCTGTAACCATTAAGCAATAACTCCTCATTTCCCTTTCCCTCTGACCCTTATTCCTAGTAAGTGCTAATCTACTTTCTATCTATATGAATTTGCCTATTGTAGGTACCTCTATAATATATGTAGAATCACACAACATTGGTCTCTTTGTGTCTGGCCTGTTTTATTTAGCATAATATTTTCAATATTCATCCATGTTGTAGCCTGTATTACAACTTCATTCATTTCATGCCTGAATATATTCCATTTTTTGTATGACACATTTCATTTCGTTTCTCTTTTCATCTGTTGATAGACACAGGCCACTTCTACCTTTTAGCCATTGTGAATAATGTTGTAGTGAACACTGGCATAAAAGTATATTTGAGTTTTTGCTTTCAGTTCCTTTGGGTATATATCTCAGAATGGAATGCTGGAATATAATGGAAACTGTTTAGCTTTCTGTGAATTCACCAAACTGTTTTTCTTAGCTTCATTTTACATTCATACCAACAATCAGGAGGGTTCCAGTTCTTCCATATCCTCACCAACACTTGGTATTTTGTGGGGTGGTTTTGTTTTATTTTGTTTTATTTGTTTTGTTTTGCCAACAATCCTAAGGGGTATGAAATGATATCTCATTATGGTTTCGATATGTATTGCTATAATGATTAATAGTGTTGACCGTGTTTTCATGCATTTATGGCCATTTGTGTATCTTCGGAGAAGTGGTTATTCAAATTCTTTCCACATTTTTTAATATTATTATAGCCATTGTATTATATTGAGCCATTTTGGGGGAAATAATTGGTAAAAATATGGTAGTCAGTTAAGGGATGGACAGATGGAAGAGTTGTTTGTCTGCCCAACTTCAATTCAACTGCTTTTTTTTTTTTTTGGCAGTGATCTCTTGAATTACCTCTTTGAGGAACCATCCCTACCCTTAGTTCACATAGTTGGTTAGTGTTGGTAAAATCAATAGCATCAGGGGTGTACATGTCTCTCAATTCTAGGTAAACCAGTATATTCGATTCCTATATGTTTACCAGTGATGCAGTAATTATTTTAAGGTATGCGCCTGACACAGTTAAGGGCAATGATTTGTATGCCTTCAACTTTTATTGTTATGACATTGAAAGAGAAATTCTCTTTTCTGCTAAGTAATATATCAAGAATTATAATTTAAATCAGGATGTTCAAGTTGATGCCATATAGAGTCTGAAAAGAAAGTCCATACAGCAGGTAGAAAATAGAATTTTAAGAAGAAAGAATAGATTCTGGTGACAAGATTTTAACTTAAAATATAGCTATGACAAAAGTTATACTTGCCCTCTGAATCTTTTCCTTTAAAATTCAAGCCAGTTTTTGTTGGGCTTTTGCCATATACAGTAATAACAAAAAAATAGCCTAGATGGAGAGTAAAACTTTTTCTGACAATGTAGAACCAACTGGTGAGCTAGTCTTTGTTGAGATAAAAGGGTGAGACTTGAGAGGGGGAAACCAAATACATTTGAACATTTCTGTTAAAAAATATGGCAAAGAATATTATGATGGGGAAAAGAAGATGGCTAAAAGAATTGAGGTAATACATTGGACTGGCTTAATTCAATACTGGAATTCGGGGTAAGATGTAGTTTTAAGACAGTGATGGAGTGAATATTGATACCATTCTGGACAATGAATGTGAATAGTTGAGAAACTATTTGCATTTTAAGTAAATTGCATTTTAAGCTTTCTCTGCTTCTGGTTCTGTGGCTTATTTCATACTTCAGAACTGATGAGATCCCTTACGGATAGTGTGTGGGAGGTGTACAAAGTGAGCAGAAGGTGGCCAGAGAAACACGTGCTTGAAATGCTAGTTTGCTTGTTTCTGCATTAAAAAAAAAAAATGTATACTTCTTGGGGACCGTAATTTAATTATTCACCTTTGATTCTCCATTGCCTGAAATGATGTCTGAAAAATAGATTTCGATGTTATTTTTCTAGATAAATACAAGCATAAAAAATTAAGGTCTTCTCATGAGTGTAATATTAAGAAATAGCAGGTCTTTTCCCTTCTTTTGAAAATATATTCCATTTCCAGTTCTTTGAAGCATCTTTCTTGCATCCTTTATGAGTCTCTATGATGGTCAGTCTGGGTCTTACCTCTACATTTTGTCACCCATACATTGAACATCTGTTTATTCACCACCATATCAAGGGGTACCAGCAACTGAGGAGGAAGGTGAGTAAAAGTTTTTTAGGTAGAGCTGATCACCCTTTGAGGTTTGCTGACCACATTTGAGATGTGAGCTAAATTTGAATTTCAGATAAATGACACATTATGTCTTAGTAGAAGAGTATTTTAAATATTTCAGAGGTCGTGTTTATTCTAAAACACATTTGTTATTTATCCAAAACTAAATTTTAACTTGCCATTTTTATTTTTAAACCTGGCAACCTTGTACTTGACTCATGTATTCTCTCTTCTCACCGGATGTGATTACATCATAAGAAGGTATGTAGCGAGACCAGGTAAGCTCCTTTTTTGTGTGTGAAGATGGAGTTTTTAGCCTTAAGGGCAATCTTGGAATCAATCAGAAGTTTTTTTTAAAAATCACAGACCTGGGAAATTTGCTTATTGCATTGTTCCCAATGGCTGATGATGGATGAAACTTTTTAATAGTAGAGAATTTGGGTGGTGGGAGGTCACAGAGCTAGGGTCAATAGAAGTATTAGAGATAAGAGGCTGCTCTATCAGAACCCCATGACGTTGTTCATTCTAGTCAAAACTTAGTCTCTGTCTGAGCTCTTGTTTCTCTATTCATAAGTGCCTGTCTTGTCACAGGGAGGATCTTGTCTTCTTTATCTACCAGGCCCCCAAATTTTCTACAAGGGCAGAACTTTACTTATTTATTTATTTTTGTATGAGGGTAGAAGAAATAAGAATGTTCTAAGTAGTGTTCTTTGGATTTCAGAAAAAATAAATAAGAATAGACTCAAGTCTCAGGGAATAGTGGTTTTGGTCCTGGTGCTCAAAATTAATCCCTGCTTACACACTTTAGCATCATGTAGGAAAATAGGCTCCTTTGTCTAAAGTTGCCTACCCACTTGGCAGAATCAAGGTCTTTGAAAGCACATGAAATTCAGACCACTTTTAATCTGAATATCATAACTTCTCCTTTCTCAAATGTTTGATTTTTCCCCCAGAGAATGTGACGTCCTATGCTATTCTCAGCCTCTGTACTGGGATAACTGGTTTTGGAGACTCTTCAGACTTCCAATAGGGGAGCCCCACACTTGATAACCTAAAAGTCTCAGCAGCCAGGTTCTAGGATCTCGCTAACGACACCTGCCTGGGAACATACATCTCTGGCCTCTCCCTGGAGAAAGCATTGAGATGACAGTTCATATATTAAATACATTTTTTAATGTATCAAACAAATTTTAAGGGCATTATTACTTCATTTAATATTGTATTTTTTTAAGAGTTGAGAACATGGGATATTTTTTTTCTGTTTAAGAAGGAAGAACATGAGCTTCTTTGAATAGTCTTTCCCAAGGTCACACAGAGGGTAAATAGAAAGGTAGATATAAGGACATTTTTTTCAAGGCTGCAGTGTCAGGACTCTCACTTCTCCCTTCCTCAGGCTCTTCAGTGAAGAGGATTTGAGTGCATCAATGATGTGAAAGGTGAGAGAGACAGCGGTTTTAGAGAGACACAAGTTAGAAGTGTGGGTGATCAATTTTTGTCTTTCTAGGAGTGAGAACTGAACCTTGAAGAACCAAAAATTGTTTCCAAGAAACTGAAGAGTGCATTCTGAGTTCCAGACATTCTGAGTGGGATGCTGCAAGGATTTAAAGGCGAGGAGAGTCAGGGGAGGGGTGTAGGTGTGGGATACTTAGAGTATCAGAGCAAAGCGGGGGAGTAAATGTTATTTTTAGATGAGGACAAAAGAGAGGAGGTAGGCCTGACAGGGAGAGGCAGATAGCCTATGCTGAAGGTATGATTATCTCTAAGTGGGAAAGACCAGGTGTCCTCTGATTCACCAGTTGATAGCCTCACAGAGCTCCCCTGTTCTGTCATCACACGAGAGAAAAGATAGGTATTAGTGTTTCCTCTTTTGCTTCTAACATGCCATTGAAACTTTTGTCATTTCAGAGCTGACAGAAGTCCAGAGCTATTTGGGGTAAGAAGAAATTACAGGGTTTTCAAATCATCATGTTCTGATCCCTTTACAGAAGTGTGGTTACTATTAGGTCCTGTGATTTTAGTTTAATGTGTCCCTCCCAAACATGCATATACAAGACAGTTCTTAAGTGACCTACTCATCTCTGACCCATCAGTGCAAGCTCCTATCAATCAATCCCCAATATTCCTTCCCACAATGTCATAAGACACACAGCCCCTATGTAATTCACTTGAATGTGTAATTTTTCCTACAGTAGACAAAATGTTGAATCCAGTCAACTCTGTTTCAAATGGGGTCATCCTGAGTCGAGAAAATGGTATTTTTTTCAAGTAAAGTTAGCATACAATATTATATTAGTTTCAGGTGTACAACATTGTGTTTAGACATTTATATAACTTATGAAGTGTTACCCCCATGAATCTAGTACCCATCTGACACCATATATAGTTATTACAACATTGTTGATTATATTCCTTATGGTATATTTTATATCCCCATGACTATTTTGTGTCTACTAATTTGTACTTTTTAATTGCTTCCCTTTTTTCACCGATACCCAAACCCTCCTTCCACCTGGCAGCCATCAAATGTTCTCTTAAGAGTTTGTTTCTCTTTTGTTTGTTTATTTTGTTCTTTAGATTTCACATGTAAGTAAAATTATGTAGAATTTATCTTTGTCTGACTTAGGCTACTCTGCACAATACCCTCTAGGCCCATCCATATTGTTGCAGATGGCAAGATGTCATTCTCATGTGGTTGAGTAATATTCCATTGAATATATTTTCCACCTCTTCTTTATCCATTAATCTACTGATGGACACCCAGGTTACTTCCATATCTTGGTTATTGTAAATACTACTGCAATGAATATATGAATTTGCATGTGCCTTTTAAGTAGTGTTTTGGGTTTGTTCAGATAAATACCCAGAAGTGGCATTTACTTGATTCTTCTTTGTCTCTTGCTATAGGCTTTGTTCTAAAGTGTATTTTATGCAGTTTGGAGAAACATGGCAGAGTGGGAGATGTCACCAGAACTTTCCCCTTGAAAAACAATAAGCTGAACATCTAAAACTCAACAAAAAACAGCCAAACTGCACACAAGCATGTCTGAGCATGGGATCGGCGCAGAAAGAGCTACCACAAGTCAGAATCCCGGGTGTTGGGTGGTGGACTGGGAGAAATAAAGAAGCTTCATCTCGCAACCACCAGAGCTCCCTGTAGGAGGAATGGGAAGGGAGAAGGTGTGGTGAGTTCCCTGAACAGCCCTCCCTGGGAGTGCAGTGAGCTCCACCCGGCAGGTGGCAGGGCCCAGTCATCAGATCAGAAGCAGAGAAGACAAGATGACAGAGAAATAACAGCTGATTTTTACCAGCTGCAGTTGCAAAACCAAGGCTACGCCACAGTCTCCAACCCTCAACTCAGAGAGCCCTCCCCATACCCTTCAACACCAAAACACTATGGAGCCCCAGGGGAATCTGAGCAAACATTCCTGAGACTGAACAAGGCAAGGTGGTCCACTATCGCCTCTGCAATTCGATATAACATTGGAGGTTCTGGCAAGTGCAATTAGGCAAGATAAAGATATAAAAGGCATCCATTTAGGAAATGAAGAAGTCAAACTGTCATTATTTGCAGATGACACGATTTTTATATAGAAAACCCTAAAGACTCCACAAGAACACTACTAGAAACAATAGCCAACACAGTAAAGTCTCTAGATACAAATCAATGTTCAAAAATCAATAACATTCCTATACTCTAACTAAAAAGTGTCAGAGAAGAAGGGGAAAAAATAATTCCTTTTGCAATTGCAACAAAAAGAATAAAAGACCTAGGAAAAATCTAACAAAACATATGAAGCACGTGTATAATGAAAACTATTAAAAGAAATTGAAGAAGATACAAAGAAATGGAAAGATATTCCATGTTCTTAGATTGGAAGAATCAACGTAGTTAAAATGACCATATTACCTAAAACATTATACAGATTTATTTCAATCCCCATTAAAATCCCATTGGCATTGTTTAAAGAAATAGAACAAAAAAAAATCAGATTTGTATGGAAACACAAAAGACCCTTATTTGCTGAATCCATCCTGAGAAAAAAGAATGAGGGTAGAGGTATTGCTATGCTAACTTCAAATTATACTACAAAGTAAGAATAATTAAAACAGCATGGTATTGGCAGCAAAACAGACACACAGACCAGTGGAACAGAATTGAGATCCAGAAGTAAACCCATATTTATATGGGCTAATAATTTTTGACAAAAGAGCCAAAAACATACAGTGGAGAACGGAAAGCCTCTTCAATAAATGGTGCTGGAAAACTGAAAGCCACCTGCAAAAGAATGAAACTAGACTTTTGTCTATCACCACACATCAAAATTAACTCAAAATGGATTAAGGACCTGAATATAAGACCTGGAACAATAAAATGCAAAGAATAAAATGTAGGAATGAAACTCAAGGACCGTGGACTTAAAGAAGATTTTATGAATTTGACCTTAAAAAGCCAGGGAAGTCAAAGCTAAAATAAATGAATGGGACTACATTAAACTACAAAGCTTCTGCTTAGCAAAAGAAATCGTCAACAAGGTAAAGAGACAACCATCCAAATGGGAAAATATATTTGCAAGCAACACCTTCAATAAGGACATAATATCGAAAATATGCAAAGAACTCATACAATTCAATAACAGCAAAGAACAAATGGTCTAGTCAAGAAATAAACAGAGGATATGAACAGCTACTTCTCCCTAGAGGACATACAAATGGCCAACAAATATTTGAAAAGATGCTCAACATCACTAGCTATTAGGAAATGCAAATCAAAATCATAATGTGATACCAATCTCATGCCTGTTATAATAGCTATAATCAACAGAATAAGTAATAAGAAATGGAGAGGATGCAGGGAAAAAAGGAACCCTCATACACTGCTGGCGGGATTGCAAATTGTACAGCCATTATGGAAAATAGTATGGAGGTCCTCAAAAATCTAAGAATTGATCTATCATATGATCCAGCAATCCCTCTACTAGGTATTTACCCAAAGACTTGAAAACCCATATATGAAAAGATATTTGCACACCGGTGTTCATAGCAGCACTATTCACAGTGACCAGGACGTGGAAGAAACTGCAGTATCCTGCAATAGATGATTGGCTATTACTCAGCCATAAGAAAAATTGAAATACTGCCATTTGCGATAACCTGGATGGACCTCGAGATAATCATGCTAAGCAAAATAAGCCAGACTGAAAAAGTTGAAAAATCACATGATATCACTTACATGTGGGATATAAACCTCAAAGCAACAAAGAGACTCAGGGGCATGGACAATGGAACAGTAGTTACCAGAGGTAGGGGTGGGGAGGAGGAAGAGGTAGACAGTGTAAAGGAGATCAAATATAGGGGGTTTAGGGGAGGGTGAAGTGGGTAAAGGGGATCAAATGTATGGTAGCTGAAGGAAACTGGACCCTGGGTGGCAATCACACAATAAAATGTATAGATATCAAGTTATAATGTACACCTGAAAGTTATATAATTGTGTTAACAAATGTTACCCCAAGGAACTTTTAAAAAAATGTTCTCCTCCATTCTTTTTTTACCCCACTCCCCTGCAACATGTCTATTTTATGATTTATTTATCTTTGGTAATGACAACCTTGTCTCCAAGTAAAAGTTTGAGCACACCTTCCCGAATCTGTTTTGGTCTTGACTCCATAAACAATTGGGTTCATCGTAGGGGCAGTAACAGATAAAGGTTGGCCACAATTATATGTATATGGTGAGGGATATTGTGTCCTCCAAAACGGTGGGTGAAAAAAGTGAAAAAAGCTGGGACATAGGTGATCACAATGGCACAGATATGAGATGTACAGGTGCTGAAGGCTTTTTGACGAGCATCTGCAGATGACAGGCTCACCACAGCTCTCAATATCATAGTGTAAGACACGGAAATACAGCAGATGTCAAAGACACCAATGAGGAGGGCAACCATCAGGCCATAAATTGCATTGATCTTGAAATTTCCACAGGACACCTTGGCCACAGACATGTGGTCACAGTAGGTATGGGGAATGAAGTTGCCCTGGCAATAAGGCAGGTGCTTGGTGAGGAAAATGAATGGGATGACGAGCATCACACCCCTCAGGAAGGTAGCAAGTCCAGCCTTGGTGATGACAGGGTTTGTGAGAATGGTAGAATACCTCAAGGGGTAGCAGATGGCCACATAACGGTCCAGCGCCATGAGCATGAGCACCCCGGACTCCATCCCTGTCAGCATGTGGACAAAAAACATCTGGGCCAGGCAGGCATTAAAATTGATCTCCTTGAGGTTGAACCAGAATATGCACAGCATATTGGGTACAGTGGTAGTGCACAGGGTGACATCTGTGAAGGAGAGCAGGGCCAGAAAGTAGTACATGGGTCGGTGCAGGGCCTCCTCATGGCTGATGAGGTAGATGAGTCCACAGTTCCCCAGGACAGCAATGATGTACATGAAGCAGAATGGCAGGGAGATCCAGACATGTGCGGCTTCCAGCCCAGGAACACCATTCAAAATAAAGAATCTCGGGGTCAGACTGGAACTGTTGGCTCCAGACATAATGGTTGACAGGCGGTGGACATTTTATGTTTTTAAAAGTGGTTGTTTTCTGGATAAGGAAATGATTCAAAGATGAGTAGAGGTATTGGAAACCAAATGCAAACAAACAAACAAACAATAATTTTTTTTTAATAAGAAGTGGTCAAATTCCCCTGGATTCACAGTATCTAGCTTGATATTTCATTTCTGTTTCTTATCTAATATGTGATATTGATAAGTTGCTTAATTATGTTATGCCTCAGTTTTCTCAATCTAAAATGAGGATAATAATTGTGCCAAGTTCAGAAAAGTCTTCAGATTCTTCAATAAGATAATTTATATAATGTTTTAAAATTATGTCTAGTACACAGTGAATACTCAATAAATATTAGTAGTAATACTACTATTGTTATCACTATTATTATCATTTTTCTCCCAGTATAAAGCACCCCATGTGATCAAACTTACCTTAATACATATATCAGGGAAATTCAAATTGAATTCCTAAGCCCTTCTGTAACTCAAGTGCCAGTGTGCAGTTTAGGATGGAAAACACATTGTGAGATTTTAAAAATTGCATTACCTTTTTTTATAACTTTAGAAAGCAAATGTTAGTCTCTAAGAGACTAAAACATATTTTCACATTTTAAAAGAAAAAAATTATAAATGTCTCAATGCTGGAATAAAATGCATGGACATCCTGTTCAGCTAAACACCTGCAGGGCTCCTGCTAACTCTAGGTAAGAAAAAATGTGTCCACTGGGATATCTGCAAAGACAACTGATGTGCATGAGATGCCACTTCTGGTGTCTTCCTCTTTCTAAGGTAGCCAGAGGGCACTAGAGACATAAAACCAAAAAGAAGACCAGCATATTAGGATATCAGAGGAGGAAGAATTTTTGTCTCTGTGTATCTGACTGGTAAACCAAAACTGATCATCTATCACAGAAAACTCTCTAAGCATCAACACTATATAACTAAAGAATTGATCCACACTCAAATTATAAGCAAGCAAATTGACAGACAGATAAACTCAGTGCCAGTTCTTTTCCCCCCCTCCTCAATAAAAGATTTCTCTTTACACCTTCTTTACTAGTTTATTCTCAAAAATGCACATGAATTCTTCTATCAAGTGGGCTATTTTTAAACTTATAATATATTCAAAAGAAGGAAAACTAAATTGATAAGTTGGCTTTTTGAAAATATGAGAACAGAGTTTTATCACATGCTAACTTATAGATACGTGGACACTCAGACTCTAAGAGTTTCCAATACTAGCTATCTGGATGGATTTGAATAAATCTCAAACCACTCTTTTTATCATTTTTATGACTTTTAAAGGTGTGTGTGTGGTGAAAATAGTACATATTGCAAAGGTGTTATAATAGTTAAGTGAAAGTTAATCTTCCAAGTGGTTCCTAGCATCTAGTAAGTGGTCAGTGGATAATAATTGCCAGATTATGTGCTAAAACATATATTATTTATTTAACAAATATTTATTACCTTTCACATGCCCTTTATCAGTCTAGTTTTTAGAGATACATTAGTGACCCAAACAGACAAAACTCTCTCCACTCATTGAGCTACTGTTTCAATGGGGGTTAAGTCCTATATTTAAATTCACAACAATGCCATGGACATATATTATCCTCATTTTATATAACAGAAAATGTAAGTATGGAGTTAGCCAATAAAAATGCCTAAGTCCACAAATATTAAGAAGTGGTGGAGCCATAATTCAAATTTAAGTTTATTTGACTTTGACTTTGAGCCAATGGGTTTATCGATCTGTATCTGTTACCCTAATTTACTGATACTAATCCTGAGATATAAATGCATAAACTGGGAATAGCTAGCTTAAACAATTCATGATGGCACAGAGGAACAATAATATCTTAGGGAATAGATAGAACAAATGTGTACAGTTACAGAAAGTCAGTCTTTAGCTAAAGGACCTCCCTACACAGAAAGAACCTATCTGTGTTATAGTAGAGTCCTATCCCTGGACTCATTTATATACATAGAGTTGTATGGGAATTTTTCTATAAGGAAGCCCCTTCCAGGAATTCCTTTCAGTGCCTTTTAGGATTCAAGTCTAGTCTTCGGTTACATTTTACTCACCCACAAAGACCATTTCCACTAGAAGCAGTTCTGAATATAGATATCTATTAATTCAGGCAAAAATTCATGCTTCCCTCTAGTTGGAGGCTACTATTATCTAGATTTCTCTGTCTTCATTGAATTTTAAGGTACTTTTAAATTTATTTCAAAATTAGGGAAACACTGCTTCTCTTATAAGTCCCCAAATGAGTGGTTATCTGTGCTGGTTGGAGTCAAGAAGTAATGCTGAGCTTCCAAACAACCATGTCCCAAAAACTTGTATTTCTTATACTACAAGCTTTACATCTGGGGAAAATCAAGTCTTTGAGAATCATCCAAACTCACCTCAGTGTTGGCAAAGACTGAACTCATGTGCATGACTGAGACTCCTGAGCATCTAAGAGTCCTGCACCAACCAGGCTCAACCTCTGCATAGCATTTCTGTACCCTTTGAAGCTTCTCCAGACTTGAGTATATGTACCTGATTGGATCTCCACACTAGATGTCTCAGAAGGTTCTGGTGAGAATAAAATCCTTTGGGACCTCTGAGATTATTTTTAGATATTTTCCAGCTTTTTAAGCAGGAGTGAAAAAAATGAGTATTAATGTTATATACCTTCCCCCAGGTGTGCATTCTGACAGAGTTCAAATAGTCAGAGAATTATTTGTTTTTCATTAATCTTGATTTATAAAAATAATGGTCTAAGTACATAATCATAAAATTCAAAAAGTGTATTAAAACATTTATAATAACAATATTACTGTTCTGTTACCCTGGCTATATACATGTTCAATACAGATATGTATTGTGTATATATGTGTGTTCAAATATATGTATGCATGTGTCTATATATGTGTATATCCATTATGTTTCATGTAACTATATATGTATATTACATTTATACATAATAAATTTAATAAAACTCTATATCTATCTATATTTGTGTGTATATATGTATAAAAGAGAGAGAAAGAGAAAATGACAGATATATAGAGAGCCAAAAACAGACAGAATATTATGTATCATATAAGAATCATAAAACACTTCTGTGTCTAGTAAAAGCTATATAAAGCATATGTTAAGCATCATGTAGCATGAGCTCAGAAATAACCTAGAGTTCCAACTATAACAATTTTTATTCATCATTGTGAAATTTCATCTAGCGAAATAAGACCAAAAGTGGTAAAGAAGTGAACATAAATAATTAAAACTGTAATTATTACAGATTGATTATGTATACAAAAAAGCTAAATAAATCTATAAATGAACTGTTATTATTACGTTAATTTAAGAATAGTGGAATACCTCAAGGGGTAGCAGATGGCCACATAACGGTCCAGTGCCATGAGCATGAGCACCCCGGACTCCATCCCTGTCAGCATGTGGACAAAAAACATCTGGGCCAGGCAGGCATTAAAATTGATCTCCTTGAGGTTGAACCAGAATATGCACAGCATATTGGGTACATGGTAGTGCACAGGGTGACATCTGTGAAGGAGATCAGGGCCAGGAAGTAGTACATGGGTCGGTGCAGGGCCTCCTCATGGCTGATGAGGTAGATGAGTCCACAGTTCCCCAGGACAGCAATGACGTACATGAAGCAGAATGGCAGGGAGATCCAGACATGTGCGGCTTCCAGCCCAGGAACACCATTCAAAATAAAGAATCCCAGGGTCAGACTAGAGCTATTGGCACTAGATATAATGGTTAAAGGGTGGTGGGCATTTTACATCATCAAGAAGTTCTTTCTGCATTGCAGAGAGAGAGAAAGGGGGTGGAGAGAGAGAGAGAGAGAGAGAGAGAGAGAGAGAGAGAGAGAGAGACAGACAGACAGAGACAGAGACAGAGACAGAGAGAGACAGAGAGACAGAGACAGAGAGACAGAGAGAGATTGAGAGACAGAGAGAGATTGAGAAAAAATTAGAGACCAGATAAGAGACAGTGGTCTGGACAATAAGGCCACAAATACAGGAACATTCACCTTGTCATAATAATTAGGACAATTTTTTTCTCCAGTTCCAGCAATAGAGTTTTGAACAATGAGATTTAAAAATAATTAAACAGTACAGTCTTACCCTACTCAATGCCCCATTGCATTCTTTGTCTAAGTAACTACTCTCATTTTTTTATCTCTCCGAGCATAATTTTTGCACTCCACATTTCAATAAAATGTTCTGAACTGTGCTAAAATAGTCTTCTTCTTTCCAATAAGCCATTTCTAGTCTTTCCTCTCAGATTTTTTTTCCACACTAATTGTATATGAGTCTTGTCACTAAAATCGTGGTTATATTTTTTGGATCACCTTAATCTGATTAGTTCTTATCATCAGGATGTTTTGTCCTGCCTTGAAGATTATAATGAAGGCTAGTAACTTATGTAAAAATTTCCAGTAATGTTCCATATATTTTGCTTAAGGTAATACATTTTAGATACTCAATGAAATATATGTGAATGAATGAATGTTTGAATTAGTAATTTGATATGTTTGGTACTCAAACTCTGTTTATATGTTGTCAATATCATGCTTTTCCACACTGTCAAATTTCAAAAGAAATTCTTGAAAACAAAGTATTTTCACTTCTAAATTATTAGCAAGTTCTATAAAATTTTAGTAAAAATCTTATTAAAGATTTGAATTCAATGACATTATCAGCCTTTCCCTTTGGATTCCCTGCCTTTCCATGTTTTTTGATTTTTGTTTGTTTGTTTGAGTTCCTTATCTATTTTCAACATAAGATTTACTGTCAGGAAGCCCTTGAAGTTATAAGATTATTCATTGCCTATACTGCTTTAATCTAAATAATGTTTCTTTTGTTGTTATTAGACACACAATCAGTACAAAGGCAATATCATATCTTTGGATTGCTATTTCTTGTAGAGGCATTAGACAGGATCGAATAATATTCCAAGAAATTTACAGATTTAAAGATGTTTGAGGAAAGTTTGTTTCCAAATGGTTAAAATAATTATTTTAATTGAAAAATAAAATGGTCCTTAAGTTCTGGAATAGTCCTGAGCATACCCATGTGGCAAAGTCAATGCCAAACACCCCCAACCATCCAGCAGAACTAAATAGATAATTTGCAATGTAATGACATGTATCACATTGCTGTGAAGCCACAAGGCATAAATTTCTGTCACTTAAAAAATCTGGCAATCATTTTTATATCCGCGTCTACTGGACAGAGTACATAAAGCCACCTTGAAAAGATGATGATACAAAGGAAACAAGTTTCAGAAGCCCAAGGTCTCTGGTTCCTAAGGTAACTGCATCTTATGTAAATGATCTCTTCCTGTGAAGGTTTGGTAAACTCCTCAGAAATGTCATCACATGAAGAATCATTTCATAATACTGGACCAGGGAACCATAAAGATTAAAATCTCCAGCGTCTATCATCTAGTATATGTACACCATGATGAGATGAATGGGATGAATGGAAAATAAGACTACATCTAGTTGAAGCTACAGAGAAGGAAAAATAGCCACTACTTCTTCAGAAGTGAAGGGGAAAGAGAAATGCATTGCTCCTTGCTAATACTGCCCTTTGTCAACCATTCCCCATATTCTAGTCCACTGTATTCTTAGCAAGCAATGTCTTTACTTTTCCAAAAATAGGTATTTTTGAGAATTGCCTAAACTCACCTTAGTGTTAGGCACAATCAAATTCCTATTCATGGCTGAGAATCCTTAGGAGTTCTTCAAAATCCAGATGGCATCTTTTTACATAGGATTTTTGGTTTCCTTGGAGAACCTCCAGCAAGATGTCCCAGGATGACTGAGTCTCCAGATGTCTCAGAGATATCCTCATTGAAAAAGAATGAACTTTGGGCCTGGTGAGAATAGATCTGTATTTAGAAGTTTTTGAGTAGGAAGAGAAACAAGAACAACAACAACAACAACAACAACAACAACAACAACAACAACAAAATGCATTAAAGTTTAATTGCTTTTCCCAAGTCAGGAATGTGACCACTGAGCCTGTTGAAGATGAACATTATTTTAATTTTTTTCTCTACTTACAAAAGAAATGCATCCTTAATGTAGAAAATATGAAAACTATAGAAAAGTATATAAAAAGTTGAAAAATCACTTGTAATTCCAGCACAGAGGAATAAACACCTTAAAAAGTTGTCTGTATTTCATTTATTCATTTTATAATTATTATGTATAATCTGTCTTGCAGTAAATTTCAGACTACATAGAGTTTTAAATAGTTTTTCTCTACTTAGTGTTAATTTAAGATCATTTTCTCTTTCCATTCTGTATGTCTTGAAATCATAATTTTCAATAGTTAAAACTGCTTTCCACCCAATAGCTATACCAAATTTAATTCAGCATTTCATTACTCTTGAATTTTTAAATCATTTGTCAAAAAAATAAATCGTTTGCCATATTTTTCTATCAAAAGTAGTTCTATGGATATCCACTCTGTTTGCATTACTGATAATTAGGAATAGGATTAAAGTTTACAGGATCAAAAGGCATGGGCAATTTTAATTATGCTGATAAAGGTTGGAAAAATTATTTCCATAGTATTTGTGTTGATTTTCACTTCCACACGCAGTTAAAGGGCTGTCTCTCTATAAGTACTGATTATTACATGCTCTGTTTTATTCAGCCAGGTACTATCTCTTTAGTATTGTGGCTTGAAATAAAATTAACTTTACTTATTTATTATAAACATATTTTAAAGTAGTTTTGGTCAATCATTTTTCTAATATCTTGGTTATTCATTCACCTACTTATCCATCTTTAGAGGAGGTGTTAGTTTTTATTTATTGTTTGCTAGGCACTTTCAATACTAAAATATAAACCCACTTTCTGGCATAGTTGGCAAACATTTTTACAAGGTATCATTTGTCCTCAAATTTTATTTTATGATACACAGATTGAATCATTTAGCTATCCTCTCTTTTATTGAAGAAAAATCTTTTTATATTTCAACCCTTTTGTGGGAAATGACATAAAGTAGAAAATGCAGTAACACTACCCCCACAAACTCACCTCTCACTTAACCCCTCAAAGTAATGTTATTAAAATTTAAATTCAGGTGTATATATTTTCAGAAGTTTCCTATATGAGCATTTAATTCAATGTTAATGTATTAACGTTGTGGTTGTTTTATTGATCTTTTTGTGTTAGCAATATTATTAGAAAAGAGTACAGAGACTTCTGAGTTGATTATTTAAAAAGGTAACTTTCATTTAAATAAAAAAGTTTGATTTTGTTGAAAACTTGTACAATACACTTAAAATTATTTTTATAAGATTTAAGTCAATGCAATTATATTCCATAATTACATATGGGCCTTAGTAAAAATCTTCTCCTTTTAGATTTAAAATTTAGGGAAATAATTTGAAACTTTGATGAAATACAGAACAGGGGTTTTTAATTTAAAGACCATGGTCTCCAAACTGGTTAAGTTCAATTGCATCAAGATCTTCCAAGGAACTTTCTAGATGAGAGAAAATAACGTGGCCTATAATCTATCACTTTTGCTCATAGAAATTTGTATTAACAAGTTTAAGCATTGACAGAACTTATCATTCTTCATAAAGTTATTTTTTTATTTCTGGTTTTCATTCATTTTTCATAATAAATTATATATACAGAAGTATAAAATATGAGGCCAAAATATAACTTACATTTATATTATATTGTACATATTATATTTTTATCTGCATGTTTAGCCACTTTTACCAATAGTATATTTTGAAAAAAATATTTTCTGAACTTTCTGCACATTCTGCAGATAAAATTGTTATTCCTAAATGGAAAGCTTCTATTATTCAACTGCTTAAAACTTTCCATTCTCTTATTCTTACTGTTTGGTCTTCTTGCGTGTGCATAAATCAACAAATTAGTGTGCATGTTGAAAAATAATAGTGCATAAGAGAAAGGCAAACATGGTTTCAAGATATCTGGAAACTTAAAGACTGAAAACTACACAGCATTGGTTCAGAACACTATTTAATAACACATAGTGGCTTCCTGGGGATTTTTCCAAGAAAAAGGAGAATATTTGTTTGGGGCTTCACAGAAGATATCCTTCCCATAAGTCTCTAGTGAGAGAGAAAGTAAATTTAGCTTTGTTGAAACTAGATTTATATTTAAATTTTATTTGCACAGAGGGAAGAGAAAAAATTCTCAATAATTACCTCTCATACTTTGCCAACTTTTCTGTGATTGACAGTATGAACTGTGTCTGGCATCGCACGGAGTACAAACCTGAAATAATTTCTGACTTCCCGGAGCCCTTCAATTCTAGCTTCAGCATTTTTGTCATAACTTATCTACATGGCACTTATGGGTCTCAAAGCTCTCTCAAAAATATTAAGTAAACAATTTTGGAATCATCTGTGCTAGAGACTCATCAAAATATGTTTTATGTAATAAGGCCGGGTTGTATGTTCGTTTTGAAACATTGCATTGTTAAATTTGTTTCTTCATTTCTACTCCCCCTACCTCAGTAAAAATACAGATTTCTTTAAAGTTGTACTTTAATTTGGTAGACCTTCATCAAATCCCCAAAGTGAAATGATTTGAAGGAAGGGAACAGAGAACATTGTGACTACAATTTCATGTCACTCCTTGAGTTTGTAGAAGTGAATAGCAGCTACTGGAAGTGAAAACAGTAAGAAGGAATCGGATGTAATAGAACCTCTTTCTTCTAGAACAGGCAGCTACAATAAGCAGAAACTTAAATTTAGATTTTTTTTTTTGTAGTGAAGGAATCCACTCAACAAAGCACATAAAATGAAACAAGTGCTATACAACAGCGTGTCTGCCTAGAGTGAGTCTTCAATTATTAGAAATCTGGTGAGATATAAAGCTAAGCAGGGTTGGGCCTGGCTGGTACTTGGTTGGTACTCGGATGGGAGACCACCTAGGAAGACCAGGTGCTGTAGGCATTAAAAAAAAAAAGTACGGAATTGTAAGCTGACGAGGGCTGCCTCACCTAAAAATAAAAGAAAGAAAGAGAGAGAGAGAGAGAGAGAGAGAGAGAGAGAGAGAGAGAGAGAGAGAGAGAGAGAGAAGAGAAGAGAGAAGAAGAAGAAAAAAGAAAAAAGAAAAAAAAAAGAAAGAAAAAAGAAGAAAGAAAGAAAGAAAGAAAGAAAGAAAGAAAGAAAGAAAGAAAGAAAGAAAGAAAGAAAGAAAGAAAGAAAGAAAGAAAGAAAGAAAGAAAGAAAGAAGAAAGAAAGAAAGAAAAAAGAAAGAAATCTGGTAAGGTATAAATTCATTCCAGAGCAGAGGGTTACAATAAATGAAAAACCGAGAGGCGAGCCTTCCTCTTGAAATATACTGAGTTACAATATTATTAGCATTAGGTAAAATAATAATTAAATGACATAATTGAGCTCTTCTAGGATGTTCAAGTTAGAAAGTCTTTGAATGACATATACTCTAAAGTCTTCATTGCTTTTTGTCTGTTTTTCTAATTAAAGACTATATTAAACAGGTATGCATGCTTACAAATATTATGCATTATTATGTCTTATATGATATAAAAAAAACATAGGTATGAAAGGAATTGAAATCCGTTTATATGTTTTTAATATGAGTGAGGAGGGTATAAAAATATGTGCCAAGATGTCTAGTAAAAATGATGTCTCTATGTTTATGAATGACTTAGGAAGAAATGGACAAGAGATCCAACTGGTAAGAGTAAATTTAAAATGGCAAATTATTTGGACACTCACCAATGAAGACATACAGGAGACAAGGATGCTAAAAATTGCTTAGCCACCATTAGTCATTATGAAAATGCAAAGCAAAACACAGGGGAATACCACTATATGCACACTGACATGTTTGAAATTCAAGAGACTAACCATATAAAATAGTAGTGAGAATGTGGACCAATTAGACTTTTATATAAAGTTGGTGGGAATGTAAAATGGTAAAATCACTTTTGAAAGCACTATGCCAGTTCCACGAAAACTTAAATATGTACCTACTATACGAGCCAACAATTCCACTCCTGAATATTTATCTAAGAAAACTAAAAATATATATCTATAAAAAGACTTGATATATTTTATGTATTAACATATTTAAACCACCATAGCACTTGCTAACATCTTATTCAGGTTACAGAAAATTTTATTTCTTTTTTGTGATGAGAACAATTAAGATCTAGTCTTTCACCAACTTTGAAGTTTATAATACAGTATTATTGTCTATAATCACTATGCTATTCATTAGTACTCCAGGGTTTATTCATCTACTAGTTCCAAGTTTGCACCCTTGAACAGCATATACCCAATACCCCCCTCCCAGCCTCTGCTAACCACCATTCTGCTCTCCATTTTTATAACTTTGGCTTTTTTTAGTCTCACATATAAGTGATATCACACGATATTTGTCTTTATCTTGTGTATCTATCCATGTTGTCACAAATGTACTTTAACCTCATAGTCTGTGATTTTTGATCCTGAAGAAGAAAAATTACATATACATGGAAATAATGATACAAAGATTCCTAACTAGCAGATATTTCTTAGTAGCAAAAGTATGCATTATTTAAAATGTTTTTATTATTACATTTCTCTTTTTAAATTAATGAATGTAATATTTGAGAATTAATTTCTTTGTTTTTTTAGAAATTTATAAGCTGATTTTATTTAATTGATTTAAAATTTTTCTTTTTTTTTTTTTATTTATTAAACTTATTGGGGTGACACTGGTTAATAAAATTAAATAGGTTTCAAGTATACAACTCAATGATACATCATACATATATTAAGAAATAAATAAGCACTTTTATAAAATTAACACATATATGCATTTTGCTTTGTTTTTAATGGCCTAAAATGAGAATTACTTTCCAGACTGCCATGGTTTGGGGGCCAGCTACGTTTGGGGATTTAATTTTTTTCCCAAAATGTGAAACTTTCCCTTTAGGGCCCCATGGTTGGTCCCAGAGAGCTCTTATGCCCTGTTTTACATTGAGACTTGGGAGGCCTGAGAATATGAGATTATATGCCTGTTTCCTGTGGGAAGTCAGCTAGAGTGAGCACTTATGATTTAAAGTTTATAAAATGAAATCAACATGCTGCCATTATAAACATTCTTGGGCCCTATTCCTGGCATGAGCACTTTTCACATTCCTTCTTTTCTGGAGCTAACTTTTGGGTATGGTAATGATGTTCAGACATTTTGATCCTAGGCTTATTGTGTGATAAAACCTAGTCTTGTTTAAGTCTGCCTGTGTCATCACAGAAATCAAGGGCTTTGCCTTACGGAGGATGTTATTGGTGATCAGGAAGAACACGTTCACTCTACATTCAAAGTCAAGATAGTGCCAGCAAGAGATGTGTGCTCTTTTGTGGGAAAAGCTAGATGCTCTCAAAATCTTCTTTACATGTAGAAAATTCTCTTTACATGTATTCATTTTTACAAATATATTGTATAATGACAGCAACAGAGAATTAGACAACAATAACCTTGACCCTTCAGATCAAGAAAAGATAAATTGGTACTTCCTTTTCCCTCCAAGTAACTCCCCATCCTTCCTCACCCACTTTCCTTTCTTCAATTCAGGCACACAACTTGAAGTTAACCATTTTAACTCCAATTTACTTCTTTTTAAATCCAGGTACAGTCTTTATTCATGGGGTAAAAGAGGTGGCAGATTTGGCTTATATACTAAAACATCTTTCAGGTTAGTAAAGGGATATGATTAATATACAAATAGTTCCAGCACAGGTCCCCGAGTTATCATCATCATGAAAATGGAGAAAATATGAGGATAGCAGAGAGGGACTTTCAAGTAGAAACCTGGTTTCACTGAAGAGAGAAGAGGATATGTTTCACTAGTATTTACTGTAGAGAGCATAGAATTCTGTATCTTTCAGCAAGCTATCGAACATATTGAATGTTGATTAGATAAAATGGTTATGATAGTATTAAATTGGTAGACTCATAGGAATGTAATTAACTTTGTAAATCAATTTAAATAATAAATAGGTAAATATATTTAAATAGGTAAATGTAGTCCAAGAAAAATTATTGTTTCCATTTTTTCTCTAGGTATATGGATAAATATTTGAGTTGATATTCAAGATGGCTGTTTATGCACAAGATAAACCTAAAATAAGTAGAGTAGAGGCATAGAAAGGCCTTGTGCTACATACCAAAGGTTTTGTTGCCTGATACACAGTGTTTACTTAACAAAAATAAAAAAAAATGTAACAAATGAAATTGTTTAACTATATTTAGTCTATACGCTTGAAATATTCAGGTTCAGTGGTAACGCTATGTGTCACTAAAAATTTGAATTTGACATTTCAAAAAGAGTATTTCAGAACAGTAACAACAAAAGATGATAAAGTCTCAGAGAATCTAGAACTCTCTTTTCTGAATCCACCTTTTTCTTGACCTCCTTCACCAAAGGATGAGGGAGACGATTCTTCAGATGACTAACTGGATTTTATTCTGTGTCTTCGACCCTGAATTCCCCTTTTAAAATGTTGTCATAGACCATCTTTAGAGAAACATACCATGAGATTAAGGATGAAGTAAAAAAGCAAGCCTCCTTGGTCTTCCTGGGTCTTAAGCAATACCTGATTCACTCTGATTTTTCTGGGGGCTAGGATCAAGTGACAATCTAAAGAAGCCTGATTTCTGTTTTAAACAGCCCAAGGCAACAATGGGTGCTGCACACACTTCGTGTCAAATGGCTGCCCGGTGCGGGATGAAGAAACAGCTGAAGCAGCAGTGACAGCATCACTCACTGCACTTTTCATTAGATCCTGGAGGCTTCACACTACTATCAGGTAATGGAACCTATTGTCATCAAGGAGGAAAGAGAAACTGTGATTGATATGAGGCAGTATGGTTCTGGCATATCTTGATGTGATATGCTTTCTGTAGTACAGTGTGCTGCTCTGTTTCTTTCACTCAGGCTCAATGCAAGACTAAAAGAAGACCTTGAGGTGAACTTCTTTGCCTGTGCTTTTGTCATTATTGTACTTCCAATACATTTCCATATTCTGTCTCCTTTTTACTTCCCCAAAACCACAGGTAAAAACAAGGAAGTGGGGGAGGTTAAGGGAAAGGTACTTGTAACCAAATAACCTTGTTGCCTTGGTTACAAGATTATTTGGTTACAAGGTTATTTGTAACCTTGGCTGGTACTCGTAACCAAATAAACTTCCCCTTTGGATGAAAATGTATAAATCATCCCATACAACCCTCTTGTTCTTTATCTGGAAGTGGCTGAAATATTGGACTAGGAAAAATTATAAGAAGCAGGAGATGTAGAGGTCTCAAATTAGAAACATGAAACCTCATATTGCTCCAATGAAAACAAACAAATAAACAAACAAAACAAACAAATGAGAAAATAAAAGAATGATTCACTGCTTGTTATTCTTTATAAAGGATTTGGTTAGTTAAACAGATGTGACATTTGAGCTAGAAAAACCTGGATTCCGCTCTGAGTTCATCATTAATGGCTTTGGGCAAGCAAATTAAACACCCTGTACCTGGGCCAGGAAATTTAGTGACAGTACTGACTCTGACTCTGGAATACACAGTCCCCTTTAAATGAAGTTTCATTCTGGCTCAGTGTTCAAAGACTTATCAAGATGAGTATATGGCAGAGTGATTTTCCAATGAGGGAAAGAAATTAAGCAAAGCCAACACGGTTCAAGCATCTATAGGGGGCTTAACAAGTAGTGCAGCAAAGTTAAACATGAAATGCTAGAATACGATGATCATACAGTTTATCGTCCAAACCAGGACACTTTGGGGTGTTTAGGGTATGGAAAGAAAATGGGAAAAAGTTTAGGTAAGACTACATTTTACTTTGTCGAATGCCGTGCCAAGAAATTTGAGCCCTAGCTTCGAATTTATGGAAAGACACTGGAAATTATTAAGCAGTGGATTAAAGTGTCTTTGACATTACACTGTAAGATAAATTTGATTTTGAAAAGAGGCAAAGAAATGGATGAATGTAGCTAACTGGTCTTTAAAAGATAATTGGGTGATGACAGAAAAAAAGACCTGATATTAGAAATATTTCTGGATTAAAAATAGCAGTTTTTCTTGTCTGTTTGAGGATAGAATACAGATAATACACATGCTGAGGAAACCTGGACAGAGTAAGAACTAAGACACTTTGAGCTATAAAGAAATTACACCTAAGATAAGGTAAAGGAATGCCTGAAAAGGGACTCATAGATCGTGTTGTAGATGATTGCACTATTTTCCAAAAGACAGAGCTCAGAAATGGAGCCTATTTTGGCATGAGAGAAATTAAAGTGATGAGTTTAGTCTTAAACATGGTGAATTTAAACTGTCTATGGAAATTTAAGTATGCATTTAGAAGGAGGAGTCAACAATTGTGAACTTGCTTTTTTATAAAATTAATTATAAAACTTATCTTCATGTTGGCTATACATGAAGTAATGAGAGTGAACATATTTCCAAGAGAGAATAAAGGGAAAGTCCAGAGAATATGATTCTCTTGAATTATGTAATGACAGGGGGCATGAAAAGGAAATAGATAATCGCAATGACTTTGGGGGATTACACGGTATTTGAGAAAGGGAGATTTTTTTTCATGGCACAATCAAGCTAGAGTGACCTTCATGGCCATTGTTTTTGCAACTCACATTCATACAGTGTCTACACTTGCATTTTGAAGTAATATATCCAATCCATCAGGATACAGAGATAAGAGTAACTAAGCTTATTATTTTTCAGAACTCTTTCAGGTGGCTATCATTAGCCTCTCATTATAGATGGGAAACTGAGGCTTCAAGGATAAAATATATCTTTCAGCAAGTCATACAATGGTATGAAAAGAGCTGACATTTAAATAAGCTCTTATTTGGTATCAATGATCATAATCTTCTCATTATATATCGACACACAAAAATAATTTAATAAACAAATTCCAGGCCATCCTTCATGCAATTATAACTTGCTATCATATTCTATGTACTCTATCAAACCAGAACGTAAAGAGATTGTATGAATGTTAGAGTCATATATGGATATCTCTTCTGTCACCGAATCTAGTTTTATAACAAACAACATTGTTGAATCTCTCTGTGCCTCAGTCTCTTCTGTTTGATGACAAAAATTAATTACAACTTTTTAATTATTTTAAAGTTACACTTGGATAGCTTAATAAACTTTTACAATTTACCTGTAATATAGTATTATTCAATAAATTGTGTATTTCATTGTCACTATTATTCAAAATTATTGATACTATTACAAATGTAATTTTATTCCACATTTATGCTTGCATTCTCAAGGACAATCTGAATTAAATTTCTATTTCTTAATTTCTTCTCCTCAATATAGAGACTTCTGGGAGAATAAGTTCATCTATTGAATGAGTTATGCTGGTTTCCAACAGTTCATATGTGGCCCCCAAATCTTTTATTCTTAATGGAATTCCTGGTCTGGAAAAAGCACATGTATGGATCTCCCTCCCATTCTGCACAATGTATATCATCTCCCTTGTGGGAAACCTTGGTCTCGTGTACCTCATTCATCATAAGGAGTCCTTACATCGTCCAATGTATTTCTTTCTGGCCATGCTCTCCCTCATTGACCTCTTTACCTGCACCACCACTCTACCCAATGCACTCTGTATCTTCTGGTTTAATCTCAAGGAAATTAACTTCAATGCTTGCTTAATCCAGATGTTCTTTGTCCATGGGTTCACAGGCGTGGAGTCTGGTGTGCTCATGCTCATGGCTCTGGACCGCTACGTGGCCATTTGTTACCCACTGCGTTATGCTACCATACTCACTAACCCTATCATTGCCAAAGCTGGATTTGTCACCTTCTTGAGGGGTGTGTTGCTGATGATTCCTTTTCCATTCTTGGTCAAGCGTTTGCCCTTCTGCCAAAGCAATATTATCTCCCATACATATTGTGACCACATGTCAGTGGTGAAGTTATCCTGTGCCAGCATCAAAGTCAATGTCATCTATGGCCTCATGGTTGCCCTTTTGATTGGAGTGTTTGACATCTGCTGCATTTCCGTGTCTTACACTATGATCCTCCGGGCAGTGGTCAGCCTCTCGTCAGCAGATGCTCAGCAGAAGGCCTTCAGCACCTGCACTGCCCATATATCTGCCATCATCATCACTTACGTTCCAGCATTCTTCACTTTCTTTACCCATCGTTTTGGAGGACACACCATTCCCCCTTCTCTTCACATCATTGTGGCTAATCTTTATCTTCTTCTTCCTCCAACTGTGAACCCCATTGTTTATGGGGTGAAGACAAAAGAGATCCGAGACAGTGTCATAAAGCTCTTCCAGGGTGAGAAAGATGCAAATATTCAGGACAACTGAAATTAGACAGAAGAAAGGTGAATGAAAAACAACACAGAAATAACTCAGGAGTGACGTCATACATTCACTCATGTGTATCATCTATTTCTCATGATCTATCTCAGATATACGTTTTCTGCAACTACAGTGGGGAAATTTGTAGCTAATTCATTCAATTTCCCCATAATGTTCATTATAGTCACTTTTTTGCTTCCCAATCCAAGATTCAATCCAAGATTGTGCATTATACTTGGTTATCAACTTTAGTCTTTTTAAAACCAAAATAGTTTTTTTCTGAATTTCTCTAAATTTTATAAAATGACACATTAGAAGATTTTGTTTAACAGAATGGCTCTCATTTTAGATTTGTCTAAAGATTTCTCATGGTTAAATTGAGATTAAGCATTTTTGAAGTACATATTACATGGATTTTGATTTAGTGCATTACACTAAAGGCATATAGTGTCAGTTTATTCCATTCTCAGTGATGTTACCATTGATATTTGGTTAAAGTTGTCAACGCTTTCCAGGTAACCACACTCTGAACACACTTGCAGTCCGACAAAGTGGGACTTAATACTTGCTATTGACAGTCCACAAACCATGTAAAACTGAAGCATCTCAATAAAAAGATTTTAAGAGGGCTATTTTGGGAATGTCTTAAGTAATACAACTAAGGAACTAACTCAAGGATGACATTTTATGGAGTTGAGGGCTGTCCTTCAATATATTAGGTATCTGAAGTATAGTAACCACCAGGCCTTATGATTTTGATAACTAAACCACAGCATTCTGAAGCTAACAGGTAGAAATAGGGGAAGCTTTTATTGTTATCACTTCCAGAAACACATTTATTTTTCACAAGTAATCTCTATGGGTAATAAGGTGTCATTTCCAAGGGTAGGGTACAGTGCCTAAAACTATGGCTACTACTTGATCATCTGTGGCTCACCAGGAATATAGACTAAAAATTAGAGAAAGGAGTGACTCTAGTTGCAGAATTATTGACCCAGATGGTCATGAGGAGATATGGTTGCTATCATGTAATGGTGGTGGGAGGATAATGTCTGAAACCAAAGAGGTCAGTGAAAGACCTCTTGCTGTTTCCAACATCTGATGATTATCAATAGGTAGTGTAGCTTGAAAGTACTAAAAAGGCATAGAAACCAGGGCAGTCTCCTCAGGGATAAAGTTGTAGGATATATGCCTATGCAAAACTAGCAGATGTTCCATTTGTGGGAATTGAAAAATCTATCATAAAAAGTGGAATAGAGAGATGATGGTTATCAATTATGCCTTCAGGATCCACTATAGCAATAGGTTTGCATTTTGTTCGATTAACAGAATGGCTCTCATTTTAGATTTGTCTAAACACTCTTGTTGCAAGTGGTCTTTTTTTGAAAAAAAAATTTTAACTGGCCACTAACTTAAAATGTCCATAAAAATCTAGACTTATGTGGTGTATACATTTCGATCTTTCAAGTGGTAAAATATACCAGATGCTGTCAGTACCCCTCCCATATCCCTTGGGTACTCACAATTACTATAGTGTCCTTTTGGAAGTTATGGCTCTGCTTGAGAACGTCCTTCAGCTATCAGGTAAAGAAGTGCAGAAATGACCAGGAATTAAGTCATTTACATTCCATGAGTGGGAGTTGAAAGACAAATACTCAAATCGTCTCAACTCATGCTGGGAAAATGTAGATCTGCATCCCCTAACGTTATCCATAAAATCCTCAGTCATACAGAGCCCGTATACCTACATTAAGTAACCTGCTTATTTACATACCTTATATTGAATTCCTTTTCTTCCCTGTCTTATATTCTTTCCCATCAATGTTCCCCAGTATCATCTACCAAATAAAATGTTTAAATCAAATTCTTATCTCAGGTCTCTTTCTTGGAGAACATAGCAGAAGATAGTGTCTCTTTTAAAAGTAGACTATAAATGAGAGAACACCTACCCAAAGACAGATGCTCAGTATTTATTTTACTTATTTATATTATGTATGAATATTAACAAGTTAGGTAAAAGGAAACATTATTCACATTGTAGTGAAGTTTCAAAAGATGGAATAATTGTTTTAGTGTCATGCAGATAATAAGAGGCCAGGTTGGGATCTGAAACTTGGTTTTCATGACCCTGAAGCCACAGTCTTTAACTGGTGCCCTCATTCCTTTATAATTACTGCCTATAAAGGAGAAAAATGAATAGAAGAAAATTCTATTGCTCAAATAGTAACTGGAAAATACCAACTCAATCATTTATTTTTATCTAAATGGGTGCTAAGAAAAGAATAGAAAAGATAGAACCGCACAGCATACAAGAGTCATACAGTAATTTTAGGAATTGTGGATAACAGGATTCACTGCAGTAAAAGAATTAACAAATATTTATATAGACTGCTTAGTTACTAACAAGATGGCATGTTTATAAAATTTTTAAAAATATGTCAACCTTATTGATGCTGATAGAAGACAAGAAAGTGGTTACTTTAATGTTATTAACTACTAAGGGACATTAGCAGAGCAATTCAGATGCCAGAAAAATCTATTTCTTGTCCTGGTATGTGTTTTCTTTATGACAACTCATCAAGTTGTGTTCTCTTCTAAGTGTTTGTTATCCCTCAATTAAAGTATTACTTGAAGAAAAAGTAGCAATGCTTGATATTTTTAAGTTAATTTTATTTGTGTCTCAAATATTTTAGCTGATTGCAACAATAGGCTAGGTAATGCACTAATCATAGGATAAATTTATAGTGAAAATGTTTTCTATTAATCAAAATATATTTTGAGAAAGTGCTTGACATTACACAATATATTAACTTTACATCTTGAAAATTTTAGTCTTTTTCGAGGGAAAATTCAAATCTTGAGATGACGAGAGTCATGCAAAGATACTTGTGACACAGTTTTTGAAGATCATTTAGGAGACATATTTTGATTTCTACATCAATGCAGATGAGAACTTTTATCTCTAATGTTGAGAAGACTCATAATTCAAGCCTACTACTGCCAAAATATGAATCAACTCTCAAGAAGAAGACTTGATGACCAACCCCTAGCTTGTTGCTAATGAATAAACCCAAATCTTTAACAACAGCTCAAATAAAATGAATAATATTATTACAAAGCTTGTCTGAAAAGAATGAGGAATGCTTTATTTTGCATGGATTAGAAAGATGAACCAAACAGTATAAGATATCAGACGTACTGTATGTCACATCAGACACACCAGACATGTATTGTATTTTATCTGACATGCATTGTTTTTAAGTTTCAGAAACTGATTTTACAGAGTAACATTTTAAATTGTTCCCTTGAGGAATCTAGCATAAAAAAAATTGTATCCAGTACCCTGCTAGCCCTAACAAGTTAAAACACTATACATTATTAATAGCAACTCATGGTCTTGATTTACATCATGCTGACCCTTGCTCTTTGCAGCCCATCTCTCTCACTTAAGTGGGACACAGTTCTCCAGTTCGATGTGAATGAGACAGAATCTAGAGGTAGACATGAAACTTCTCCAGTTGGTTGCATGAGGCTCAGTGGGTCTCTTAGATACTTAAGTCCTGCAAGAAACCTAGCTCCTCACAAAGAGCTAAGTACAATACTAACTGTAATACAAATTATAAGTCAATGACTATTAAATTTAAAGTGAAGAAATTCTACTTGCTCAGTCAAAAGTATTCATCTAGAACTTACACTATATACCTGTCATTATGCTAAAATGCTATTGATAGACAGATGAATAAGTCATTAATCTTTTCATGAAATATTTGACCCAGAGATCCAGGCAGATCTACAACAGGAACATATGATATGATATAAACTGCTACATCATGAGAATTAAGAAGGTTCTCTAATAATGCAAAGAGAACTCTTTTGATTTGCTCTAACGCAAGCCTATATGTATCATTTAGTGAATTAACAAAAAATATGAGTTATCCTTTAAATATAAATACATATTATAGTAGCTTTACCCCTAATTCCTATTAGTATTGATGATCTTAAATACGTAAAAAAGTCAAGATAGATGTCATATTAATGAATGACTGACTGAAGGAAAAACAATCCTTGTATTCAACTGTGTATTGATACCTTTCCAATCAAAGGAGAAAAAATAATAGAGAACTTTATACCAGGACCACACTGATATCAATATTATACCCTTATAAAATTGCTTTTACTGAATCTTTTTTCTTGTTATTTCCTTGGTCTTAGGAAATACACTATATGAAACAACAGAAACATCAACTATTTTTATTATATTTATGCTATTGAGAATGTCATAAATCATAACAATGTGTTGCATTGATTAGGACTCATGCAAAATAACACATCTCCCATCTCAGTATCAGCAATGTTGGGCTCCCCAGAACAATTGTTTTGATGAAGCTTTTATAAAATTTGTAATTCAGAATTCTTACTTTTTGTACTAAGATGGGTTAAGGAACATTTGAATTTCAATTGTAGCATTTTTTAAGGAGTATAGTAGAAATTTCTTTGTGAGTTTTACAATTAGATTATATTTCTTCTTTGAATTTCCTTTAGACCCTATTTCCACCAATTTCTACTTTTTTTCTATTTTATCACCAGCATTTTAGCAATCTTCAAAAATGACAAAAAATGTATTCCTGAACATGACTATAAGTTTTGTTATGACCATTGAGAATTTTTTAAGGGTAGTATAATCATGGCATTGGCAGTATGAAAAAGAGTCCTGATACTTTTTTTCTTTCATGATGTTTGGTATGTATTTTAGCCACAGCGAAATTATGAGTGCATTCCCACTGCAAAATAAATTACATAAACGTGTTATTGTTTTGGTTCCTCATTGCCACTGTCCCCAGTAACATTCCTTTCTTTTTCTGGGAACTGCCTTTTCATCCCAATTTATCAATATAGAACCTGTGGCGGGTGGGGGTCACCTTCCAAGTATACAAGCCTAAAAGTTTAATAATTCTAGATATACTGAGTTCAAAGTATAAAAATATAAAGGTTCTCTGATCATATACAATTTTTACAGTTTTATCAAGTTATAAAACATCTATTCATGTTGATGTTTATAAAGGTTGTAAAATGTCTTGAACTAATCAATGTAATCATTCATGGTAACCAGTATTTTCATCCTTGTGAAATGAGAAACATTCTGAAAAAAAAAGAGTGCACAAGTTGAAAGAAAGATGAGGTGTAAAATGAAAAGAGAGGTCTGAGGAAATTCAGACAGCATATTTCACTTTCATCCTTTCAGGCAATAAGCATCATAATGCTACTCTTTTTGATTTAGATTTTTGCTTGAAAGCTAAAGATTTCAAATACCTGTCACCTTTCTTTAAATGTTTTAGTTTTTGCCACCGATAATTTATAACTGAAAGCCGCTACCATGCCGTTTAATTAGTTCTTCTGTCATCAAGTACTCATTCATTATTATATTGGGTATATATCTGGAGAAATTGGAAAAGTGAGCATCCTCTATACATTAGTTTCTGTTGATGTCTAGCTTAAGAACCTTATAGAAGCCCTGCCTGAGCTCCTTGTTCTTGAGTGCATATACCATTGGGTTGAAGGCAGGAGGTATGACACTGTGTAGCGTATTGAGAAGAACTGGAATGATGGGAACTGTCTTTACTGCACATGAGTGATAGACATAATGATGACAATTGTATAGAAGAATAGATTAAAATGAGGTGGGATGTGCAGGTACTTAAGGCCTTGGATGTAGCTTCTGCTGAGTTCAGCTTCTGCACAGAGTGAAGTATCAAAATATATGATAAAATAATCAAACCCAGGTCACTTCCCATGAGTATCCAGGCCAGGAATAGTTGGTAGATGCTGTTGATTGTCCTGTCATCACAGGATAGACTAGTGACTCCGAGGTTAGAGCACAGACAGTGCTCAATTTGGTTCTGTGCACAGTAGTATCTTTGAGCAGCCAACACAGGAACGGGGATAGTAGTTAAGGTATTTCTGAGTGTCATGAACACAGTTGTTTTGACTACGAAAGATTCAGTAATTATTGATGGATAACGTAGTGGTCGACAAATGGCTACATATCTATCTATAGCCATGCAGGCAAAGATACCTGATTCCATGCCCACAAAACAATGTATGACATACATCTGCGCAAAGCACTCAGAGAGACTGATGGCCTTAGCACTGAACAATAAGATGGCCAAAATCTTGGGCATGATGGTGGTAGCCAGACCCATATCTACCACAGCTAGCATGCCCAGGAAATAGTACATAGGCTGATGCAGTGCCGCCTCTTGATTGATGACGATCAGGATAAAGATGTTGGCACTGAGAGCTAAGAGGTAGAGCAGAGCCAAGGGTAGGGAGAGCCAGTGCTGCCAGCTCTGAATGCCAGGGAATCCCATCAGAATGAACTCAGAAACCTGGAACACAGATGTGTTGGAATCTCTGAGAGTCTGGAACATAGTTCACTAAGAGGAAAAATATTCAAGGTTACTGTTTTTAATATAATCTCTCTGACACTATATTAAAAAGAGTTGCCCAGGTTCATGATATTGAAGAGGGAGGGGATTCATCATCATTAATTATTCTCATCTGACCAGTAACATTTATATGATGTATATTATAAAATTGGAACTGTAGTGGCATGTTCCATGTTAATTCACTTATCCTCACAAAAACTACATCAGGCATATTATTTCCATTGTTCATAATGGAACAATGGAACATTATTACTCTTTTATCTTGTTTGTCATGGAAGCTGGACAAAATAAAATCATCTGATATCACAGCCTGGTCTTTAACTTTGGATTTGATAATGGGTTGGTTCCTTTATAGACCAAATTCAAGTCTTAGTAGAGGTTTTCAATCATAAAGTCTTTTTTGGTAACACTATATCATAGACTACATGAAAAAAATCCTTCTTTTATTCAAGACTTGAGAATTTGTGAAGCACTCTAAATATTATTTTTAATTTTCACCAAAATATGGGGTCAGTTAGCATATCTATTTCTCATGAGTAAAGTGATGTCCAAAATGCTAATTCCTACATAAAAACAAGCAATTACAAAAGAAAAAGATATGGTTTGGAAATCTTAGTATTTAAATTCATCTTTTTTCTGTCTTTTTATAACTATCCCCTATTTGGACATATTTTTGTTTCTGGAGCAGTCCAAATAGTCATATCATAATTAATAAAAGGGTACAAACCAAAAAAAAAACTAAATCAATGATTTGAGATCAATATATTTTTATACAATAGTCTGTTAAATTCAAATCACTCTATATCTAAACACCACCATGATATAATATTTTTAAATATTTTCATTTTTAAATGAAAGCAGATTTTTCATTATATGTACTTTCCAAATGTGTGCTAATAGTAGTATTTATTTCCTCTTTAAAATTTTATTATTAAGTACTAAATATAGGATGGGATTTGTAAAATTATTGTGGATTACAATTACATTTATACAGAGGTGCAGTGTTGACGTAGGCTTGGTAGATATATTCCTCTTAACACAGATAATGGCACTCTATACTCCTAATAACATAATGAGCTAAGATAAAGTTAATAATAAGGAAATATAAATTTTTAGTTCTAAGAAAGCATAGCAAACAATAATTGTAACAAATATACTAAATATCAGGTTGAAAATGAAAATATCTGAGTTTGAAGTGAAGAGCTAAATTACCTGAGATCTTTAATTTGAAATGATGCTACAGTAACTTGGAGAGATACTGTAAAAGCTCTAGCATCTACGGTTTGGCATTTTAACACCCAAATCTGAACAGGAAAATGGCTTTGATAAATTATATTGAGTATCAATGGTGAGATTCCTTCATCAGTTCAGAGCAATGGAATAGCTTCAACTTTACTGAAAAGGACAAATAGGAAGACTCTTTAACTGCCCAAAGAAGAAACAAGGGTGTATATCAACGTCTAGGCCATTAATTCAATATTTATACTTCCCAATGAAATCAAAGGCATGTGATTTGTCATTTATATCATTGGTTTATATCCAAGAGCCTGGAACTTAATAAGCACTCAGTATATATTGGTTATATGAATAAATATTGGAGACGGTTTAATCAGTTTACATGACCAAGATTCTTGAATTACTCATGAGGAAGTGAGAATTTTAGACATCTAAGCATGGTAAAGACCAAAAGGAACAATGGTGGGTTGAGGGTAGAATGATGTCAAAACAATGAAATGTCAGAATAAAATAATGGATATTTTATCAAAGCCAAAATAAAATTTTAAAGGTATGGGTATTGAGAACATAAAAAAATTCTCACATATCTGTAAATACAAAATATTATAGAGTATACCTGCCAATATAAAAAGGAATTCTAAGATTAAATTTTTAAAAACTATGCACTATTTCTAAGAGACACTTAAATGCAGTTTGAAAGCAAATATATAGAATGAATCATGTATTCTTTGTAAACAAAACAATTTAATAACATCATATCAGATTTTAAAAGCATTAATACAGTTAGAATAATTATACAATGCAGTAATGAACAATTAACAGGATAATGTAATAACTGTGACTCTTGTGAATCTAAACACATAAGATTATCATAAAAGAAATTCAGGTAGAAAATTATAAATTCAAAGTCATGCTGAAAAGTTTTAAATATATTTCTTTAAATGAATATGTAAACAAAAATTGTAATGATATAGATTTTATAACATTTTAACAATTTTGTACTAAAGGATTTTACATAAAATATAGATTAAAAATTTTTAAGCACACAAGTATATATATCATCCATGTTCTAAGTCATAAGTTAGAACTAACAAAGATTAAGATGATCTTTCAGGATCATTTCTATAGTTTGTTACTATAACTAACTGAGAATTAATATCAAAGATCATAAAAGAGAGAAAAGAAATTCCTTTAAATTTGGAAACATTTAGTAATAGTATGAAGTGATAAATGAATCAAATATAAAATAATAATGGAACTAAGAAAAGGAAAGAAGAAAAACAATGAGAAACTTAAAACTTTAGGAATATGGATAAATAGTATTAATAAATCTATACTTTTAATTACATATATACAAACAAAATGTATTCACAAAGTAGGAAACTAATCAATTAATACAGATGATTATAGTAACTAACTACACAGTAAACAACAGGATAAAAAATGAGATGTTGGAGTACCTAAATTGGAAAAATGTAGTAAGAATTCTCAAAAAAATGAAAAACATTATTTAAAGAGAGTCATAAAATATACACAATATAAAATATTATTCAATGGAAAACAAAAATAAAAATTGAGACATGGATTTGGAATAGTTATTTAAAATATTTAAGAATATCATGAATTACTTTATGACTAAAAATTTAACATTAGATACTGTATAATATTTTAAGTGTGTATAACTAACTATAATTGACTAAAGAGATAAATTGAAACTGAAATAAGAAATGATTTTTCTACTTACAGTTCTTTTAAATCAATTTAAACCAGACAGAAAGAGACTTCTTTAATATGATGCTATCTAACAATATTCAAATATTACTTATTTAATGAACAAGATAGGGATGCTCACTATTTCAATTTCTATCCACTAATGTATTAGAGATCCAGAGGCTATGAATTAGTAAGAAAAGAAATTCATCTCGCATCTTAGAAAATGTAATTATCTAAATTGAAATATCAGGGAACTTTAAGAAAAATTTCATTGGAAGAAAGCTGTAATGTATTCTTACAGTGGATTCTGTGTATTTATCTGTGTATCTGTGCTAAATGTTAATACTATATTTCAATGTTTAAGAGGAACTAAGTGTTCTTTCTGTACAGGGTTTCCCACTAAAAGCCTGAATGTGTCATTCATACAGTTCAGCAAAAATTCAAATATCTTGAGTGAAAATACAGCTCTCTGTGACCCTATGAACTTGAAAAGTACCTCAGCTTATAGGGTCTCTGTTCTAATCTTTAAAAAAAGATGATTCATTTCTAGCTCTTCAGGTTGAGTTAAGAATTAAATTCTATTAAAATCCCTGCAATATAGAAAGAGAATTAATATTTATTTGCTCAATTTAAATGAAGTCATTGATGGCTGTCCTCAGGACAGTAGCCCTCAAGACCCGATACCATGAAACTGCTTATTGGAGTCAGAAGGCTAAGAGAAACACGTGTATAAATTTGTGTACTAACTCAAGGGAGCTGGAGAATGATGACTTCTGATACAGCCAGCTAAATCTTGGGCTTGGAAAATTTTGTGAAGAATAAAGATATGAAATATTCAATAAAGTTGAGAAAATAAAAATATTCTAAAGAATATTGATGCTATCATGCTTCACTATTTTTTTTATGTTAGGCAATAGAGGTTATAGAAATTCTACCTTTTGTCTATATATATGTTTTTTAAGTTTTCAATACTTAGGTTATTTTGGCACAGAGCACACTTTATGATTTCCATAGAGTTACTGGAGGATTTTATACAGATGCTCCAATCACAGGGGAGTCCTTCTATTCTATAAGGCTTTCCTAATGTCTGCAGAAAATTACAAGACTGAGTCTGTCCCCAACTGCATACTTACTGTGGGGTGCTGTACTCGTCTTAAGTAGTAAACTTCAGTATGCTCAGAGCTGATTTACAGCTATGGCAAATGGACTAGGATTTTATGATGAGTGGAGAGGAAACTCAGGGACTTGCTGTCGGGGAGAGAAAGACAGTTCCCTAGAGCTGTAAATCCCATGTCAGCCAAAGTCAGTCAAACCAGGGGTGGATTAATTAGGGGCAAGAATTGAAAGAACATCATTTATCTTAATTAGGATTCGATGAGACTAGGTTTCTTTTAGATACGGGCATAAATATGTTTAAATGCCTAAGTTTCAGGTTAGCTTTCTCTTTAAAGAAAGACTTTTCCTTCTGGTGGTTTTTTCCTGGATATCCAAACCCAGGAGCAAATTCCAGGCCTGAGGCTCTTGCATTACAAACTTAAGCGTCCATCAATAGACAACTGGGTAAAGGAATTATTCTACTTATATACCATGAAATGTTACTTGGCCGTAAGAAAAAACAAAATCTTACCATTTGGGGCAACATAGATGGGCTTGGAAGAAATTATGCTAAGTAAAATAAATCAAATAGAGAAAGACAAATACCATATAATCTCACTTATCTGAGGAATCTAAAGAACAAACAAACAAACAAACAAAACAGAAACAGACTCATAGATACAGAAAACAAACTAATGGTTGCTGGATGGGAAGGGGCTTCGGGATAGAGTGAAAAAGATGAAGGAATTAAGAAGTATAAATTAGTAGTTATGAAAGAGTCAAGGGGATTTAGAGTACTGCATAGAAAATATAGTCAATAATATTGTAATAACTATGTGTAGTGCCAGGTGGCTACTAGATTAATTGGGGAGATTACTTCATAAATTTGATAAATGTCTAACCACTATGCTGTATACCTAAAACTAACATAAAATAATATTGTACTTCAACTGTAATTAAAATAAATTAATTAAAATAAGACTTTTGGGACTTTTTTTTAAAGAAAAAGCAGAATATAAGATCTCTTTCTCCCTATATTTTAAAAATTCTATATACACAGTAATTGAAGAAGAATATTTCTCTCATTTTATCTCTCTAGGACTTGTCCAATTTTCAGTAAGAGAACAAACTCTGAAAATAATGGGGTTGGTAAGCTTTAGATATGAAATCATATTAAGTGATTGATAAACCACCAGAAAATAGAGACTTGGAGTTGCTGCATTGTGTTGTACTTGGCTTAGGTAATCTGAGCTCTATTTCATAAAGGAAGGGAAGACTATTCTCTTAGCTCTCTAATAAGCTGTTGAGTAACTTGATTCTCTCTGTGTAACTTTAGGAATAATCTTCAGGAACAGTTCAATCAATCAAATCAGTCCTAACCTCCAACTCATCTCATGCAAATGTACACAACTAAGAAAAGCACATAATTTTGTAACATTTCATATCAATAATATGCATATTTTAATAGCACAGTGTCCACAACATGACTTCCCAAGCTATTTCCTATAACTGATAGACAACTTTTGTATCATGCACGATAGATTCAGAACTACTTTATTTCATAATAAAAATAGCACGCTTATATGGTACTGCTTATATGCCATAAGTTAGTCTAAGCATGTTACATATATTTTAAAAATAATCCACATAGTAACCTCCATTGAGTTAGGTACCATCATTTTTCCACCTTACAAGTGAGGAACCTGACGCACATAAATGGGAAGAAACCTTCCTGATGTCACAGTTAGTTGTGGTAGAGCTGAACTTGTAATTCATGCACTCACTATTGCCCATTCATCCTAGCTATACCAACAACAAACCCAATACTAGATTATAAGCAGCATTATTCAATTCTCACCCTTTTTGAGGCTTATTCCAAATTCCATTGATTAACCAAACTTTTCTTTATCTAAGAGTATATTTTCCATACGGCCAACAAAATCAGTATTACTAGTATTACTGAATTTTTATTTATTTTGTTATTATTTATTTTTATTCTATTTAAATTAAATGTACTGGGACTGGGTGACATTGGTTAATAAAATTTTATAGGTATCAAATGTACATTCAATAACACATCTTCTGTATACTGCACTGTGTGTTCACCACCCATAGTCAAATCTTCTGTCACCATATATTTGACCCCCTTTACCCTAATTTACCTCCACATTTCCTCCTTTTCCTCTGGTAATCACTAAATCCTTTTGTTTCATTTTTGACCCTCCCAGATTTGGAAAAATACAAAAGAAAAAAAAAACTCGGTTGTGGTCTCTCTCTTTCTCTTTCTCACCCATGTTAAATATTGCATGTTTTATCAAAGAATAAATCATTTTAAATGCCAGGAAAATGTTTATTTAAGCATAATTTAAACCAAGTATGTCTTTTTGTTAATTCATTAATTTATGAACTCATTCAATTCAACAAATACATATTTAGCACATACTATTGGCCAGATTCTATCACAGATATTGTGTCTACATTATTTTAAAACTAAAAGACATAGATACAAACCTCATAAATTTATAATCAGGCATAATTATGTTATGATCTTTCTGATTGACATTTGTTATAATATCTTATTTAAATGCTAGTTACTATACATAACTCTCTTTCCATGTTTTGTTAAAGTAAAGCACATTGATTACCTCATCAATGACACAACAGATAACAGGATGTATTTAGTATTGTTCCTATTCTTCGTTATGCTTATTGTGTACTGGGTACAGTCTAAGAATTTTATAAGTTTTAAGTCAGTTAATCTTCACTATAAGCCCAGGAAGTGTTTTCATTAATCTGCATTTTATAATTGAATGAATGAAAGCCTATGTAGATGAAGCTACTTATGTTTGAATTTCAAACATATTCTCTGAACTTCATGTATAGATAGTAAAAGGACCATTTTGATTTTGAACTTTTTATATGAACAGTTCTTCTTTTACTTTATTTTTCTTTATTTATTTTTGTCCCTGAACATTTAAGAACATTTTTAGTTTTCGTGCTTTCAGACTTCATGGTGATAATGGTGATGATAGTTGTATATGTATACATGTACATCTTTTATTGTGCAGGCACCTTGTGGGCTAGAAATCTATGACCATTGGTTTTGGAAATTTTCTTGTATTAGCTTTTGATAATTTCTTCCCAACTGTGCCATTGTCATTTTACTACAATTACTTTTAGTCAGATAATGGATCATTTGGACTTATTCTGTTCTTTTCTTTAAAAAAATTATTTTATATTACATCTGCCTTTTTTCGATCCATTTTCTTAAAGAAAATTCCTAAACTATATCTCCCCCAATGTTTTGCCTTTTTTATTGTCTAATCTTACAAATTTTCAAGATCATATTTTCCTATGAATCTTGTAAATCTGATAATATATTAACAACAATATATATATAATCATAGTATGTATAATTGTATATATCTACATGTCTACATACAGCAAATATATAATTATATAAATATAAACTATATATAATATACTGACAATAATAACATAATATATATTATTATATGCTTTATATATTATTTCTATATTATCTGTTTTAATTTTTTATAGTTTTTTTAACTTTAGAAGAGTTTCTCAAATATCTGAAAATCTTTGACTATTACTTCATATTTCAAAAGAGTCTTTAAAAAGCTGATTTGAAACTCTTAGTTATGAGTGAATCATATCAGTTGGTAAGTTTTACTTAGAGTATTCGAACTAGGAGGCTTCTGCTTCATGTAGACATTCTTAATTATCAATGTTCATAGGGTTTTTTCCCTCAGGGATACAATTTTTTTAAAAAAACAAAAAGTAACTAACCTGCATTCTGGAGGATTATATGACTAGCTGCCACTGTTATGGAGTTAAGTAGTAGAAAGTGTAAATTTGACATCATTGTTGTCTATTTTTATCCCCAAGTCCATAGACAATAAGTTTCTTATTCAACTGTCTCATTTTTTAAACCCACATTAAATCTCACATTTAAATAAGAATATTGGATTCAAAACTCCCATTTTTTTATGAATCCTCATCTTTAGCTTTCATCACACCAGATGTGTACATATTCATAATATTAATTAAAGTTTCTTCCCAGAATACACTTTCAGTCATCATAAGAGGATAGTGAACATTGTTTAGAATAGTGGATGAAATAAAAGATATCAAATTGCTCCTTATTCATTTTGTCTACCTGTATCTATGTTTTATCTTTATGTATTTACACTGAAGGATGACAGGTTAGATATCACAAAAGACATCTTTTTTTGGAAACAGTAAAGGGTGAATATGTTCATAGTAATGCTCTTTAAAGATCTCTTCTTATGCCAGGGTCATAAAGGTGCAGAAAGAAATGACAGCTAACTAAACTCTGAAGGATATCAGGAAAATTTCTGGGAAGAATAGACAATCGCTCTTAAACCACCTGAAAAACATGCTTAGGTTTCTGACAGATCAAAATGGGCTATTCTTTTATGTTGCTGTTCACTATTTCTTGCTCAAGTTGTTACTGATGTTTTCAGATTCATGATTTTGCACTCTCTGTTCCCAGCAAAGTAGCCTCTGATACAATGTATCTCAGGAAGACTCAGCTCTCTCATAGACAATTTAGAGAACAAACTTCTAAAGCCTCTTAATATAATATAATTAGCAAAGCACGAGGCTTATAAGTAAGAAATAGATTTGCTAATGAAATCAATTTCTTACACCATTTAAACATCATGGTATTTTTAAAGTTTTATTATATTCTTGCATCATCCACAATGTAATAAAACCCTTTATTAGAGCAGATTGTATTTTATAGCTGCTATAGCTGCATTGTAAGCAAGAACTTAGTGCATATTAGATGTCATATAATATTTTTGAATGAATTAAAAATTAACAAACAGTAGTTTATACTGGACTTTAAGCATTATTAAATCAAATGTTGTAGTCTAAATATTATTACTTAGAAAGCAAAAAGGAACAATCAGAAGGAGCAAAATCTTAATGTCTACCATAAATACTCAACAGAAATCATAAATTTTAAAAAAATCATGTCCTCTTGATGGACAAGTAATAACAAGTGTTGGAAAGGTTGTGGGGAAAAAGGAACCCTCATACACAGCTGGTGAAAATGTAAATTGGCACAGCCGCTATGGAAAGCAATGTGGAGGCTCCTTAAGAAATTAAGAATAGAATTCTTATTCTTATGACCATATGACCAGCAATCCCTCTTCTGGTATCTACACAAAAAATTTGAAAACATTCATCCATAAAAATATATGCACTCCAGTGTTCATTCAGAGCACTATTCACAGTGGCATGGCATGGAAACAAACTCGATAGATGATTTGATGAAGAAGAGGTGGTACATATATACGATGGAATATTACTCAGCCACAAGGAAAATGAAATACTTCCATTTACATACAAATGAACAGATCTTGAGATTATATAAGTGAAATAAGTCAGACAGAAAAGATTCATGTATATGTGGGATGCAAAACTGAAAGCAACAAATGAACAAGATAAATAAAAACTCATAAACACAGATAATAATTTAGTGGTTGTGAAAGGGAAAGGGTTGGGAGAAGGTAGATAAGGGTATAGGGAGTCAAATATACAGTAATGGGTGAAAATTTAACTTTGAGTAGTGAACACATGATGTAATATACATTGACATATTATTGCATCGTACACTTTAAACCTATATAATATTTCATTAACCACTGTCACCCCAATAAATTTAATTTTAAAAATCATGAAGTGGAAAAAAAGGAAATACTGAGAATAAAGAAAAAAATGTGCTAGGCAAAATACATATTGTTTTTTGCAAATAAAGATCAATTATTTAAATTAAAACTATAAGTTGTTATTAATTAGGAGTGATTTTCTAAAAATACACATATTTTTAAAGGGGTTGTATCAAAAAGAAGACTACACTCAAAGTTTGCAGAAAGATATTTTTGGTAAACAGATAACATACTAAAATATACAGAAACATACCAAAAATTTTGAAGGAAAGATTAATTTCAGACAATGCAGAATAAAAGCAAGAAAATGTTGGCTAAAAATTACTTTTGAGAAAAATAAAACAAAGTCTTGAAGGAGTGCAATTAAAGTTGACATACCAAATTGCTTTTATCTTTAGATTTGGCAAGATTTCTCCAAACCATAACATTAGAAATTACTGAAATAATTCTCTTGCTCACTTGTACCCAGAAGTTTTAAAAATGGATTATCACTTAAATTACATCACAGCATATTAACTGATTCTAAATTTCTTATTTTAACGTCATTGGTGAGGCCTTCAACAAATAATACAAGGTTAACAAAAGCATTAAAATTTGTATTTTGGAAAACAATAATACTGTGTATTTACAATAAAAGAATACTAAAATTGCCACCAATTTTCTTTTGTCAGGCTTGTGATAGTGTACTTTATGTTTCAATACAACATAATTTTTCCAATCACTTTTACAGATATCATTAAAATAAACAGAAGTTTACAAAAATCATATATATGATTACCATTGAATAAAGACATTAAATTATATTTTGATAAATATTGATAAATTGTAATAAAGTGTTGAGAAAAATCAATACTCATTTCTCCTTAATGTATCCAAATAGTTCACTCTTTATATATTCATGCAACAAAAGCAACTAGGTAAATTATTAAAAAGTATGGGGATCCACAACTTAACAATAGGCAACAAATTTCTGAGGTTACTGTGCTATATTCTGAAGAATATTTTTTGTAAACATGAGGTAAATACCCTATTTATATCCTCCATGTTTTCTTTTTGTAGATATATCTTTACTTACTAAAACTGACTTTCTTGTTACACATAATTTTAGGTCTCATCTTCAAAACGTTTGAAAATCTATCAGTTAGAGATCCACACTTGTACCAAGGTAAATCATATTAGCCATAAACAAATAAGAAATTTTCCAAAACAAATTGAAAATAACTTCAATATATCATAATTTAATTTTTCTTGTAAGGGAAATTAAATTATGCTGTGGATATGAACAGGTATATATTGAAATAATAACATTAACACGTGAATGTCACCATTTATAAAGTGCAAATTTGACATCATCTATTGTCTATTCTCATTCCCAAACACCATAGACAGTAAGTTTGTTTTCTTATTCAACAGTCCTCATTTTTTAAAACCCACAGTCTTCTCTCCATATGACAGTGAGTCTTTACAGTGTTGTCATCTAAAATGGTTGAAATACAGTCTTAACTGAGTCTCTCTAGAAATGAACCAAGAAAAATTAAACTCTCATTCTGAGAAACAAGGGAAGGCAGGTAAAAGCAGGTGTTCTGACCATAATGAGAACTATGCTCTAGCTATTCTCCCATTTCTTCTTGTTATGAGGGTGATTTATACCAGACTTCCACTACAGCAGAACCAATGAATCCTGTTTCGTTAGAGAAATGGCATAGATATTCACAATCGTGATGAAAAGTGAAACAGAATTGTGAGCTGAGAATTGGGAAAATAAGCATTCTCTAACTTCCCAGCCTCCCACAACACTTTCGCCTTCAAACATGGTGAATGAACTCAAATCTGTATTTCAGAGAATATAATAAACAATTCTATGCATTCAAAACCTCCAATTTATCTTTCTACCTAAAAAAAAAAAAAAAGTCCTGTTAGCAGTTTCACTTTTGTATATCTTTAACACCTTATTTTCTTGATAGCAAAACAGTGAGCTGAATGCAATCTGGTGTTCAGGATCTTGGTGGAAAAAATCATGATTCTGCAACATATTTATATGTATAGTCCTCAACTTCTAAATCCCATGACACCTGTACAATTGAATTTGGTATTTAAGAAAAACGTGTTATGTATTCCAAGGGGACACATCAAAACATTAGAGACACAGGTACTTGTGCAGCAGTCAAGCTAATCCCTATGAGAGGAGGAAAAAGCATAGAAGCTACATTTTGACTGCTATCTTATAATACTAGAAATAAGTGAATTATTTCATATGCATGCATCTATATGTGTGTGAGCATGTATTTAATGGAAAGAAAATGAAATTAAAAGAATGCAAACTAGTTTTAATGAAAATGAGTGATTTTAATATTTATTGCAGAACATTGTTTCTGTGTAAGGCCTTTTTGGACACATGGTGAAAGCACTTAAAAACAGAATGTTTCAGTCATTCATGCATCCACCTATTTCTTTTTTATTTGTTTTTTTTTTTCATGTATCTAGATAAATAACATCCCTGAGTACTTAGTACTTCCCAAGTCAGGATAGGAACTGTGAAAAAAATTCACATAACGTGAACCTGGAAAACTCAATGTTAGGTCAAAGAACCCAAAGACAAATAGTCAAGTATAATTCCATTTATATAAAATATTAAGAACAGGCAATAGTGCAGAAAGTAAATTTGTGGCTGGGGGAATGGGAATGACTATTTAAAATGTATGGAATTTTTTGAGGGTATGATTAAAATGTTCTGATTAGTGGTGATTGGTTGTACAGAATTGTGAATATACTAAAAGACACTGATTTGTACAAAAACAATCAAAATGGTCAATTTTATATTATGTGACTTTTTCCATAATTGAAAAATATGCCACAAAGCTCTTTTACTGAGAACAGCTATCTGTTCTTGATTAAACATTCCTCTGTTTACTGAAAGCTTTCGATCATATCAAAAGTTATGAGAAAGTTGATTTGAAGAGGGTTTTTTTTTTCACAGTTTATCCATTGCTTTTATTAGGGACAACTTTTAATATCCTTAGTTTGCTGTTTTCATTTATGTTACTCACTGTTTACTGTTTTTTTGTGAATATAAGTATTCATTTTTCTAAAATAAATGCTCCAAAGTGTAACTGCTAAATTGTATGATAGATCAGGTTTGTGTTTTAAGAAACTGGCAAAATATTTTCCAGAATGGTTATACCATTTTATACTCACACCAGCAATATATTAGTGATTCAGTTTCTCCACATCCTTGCTAAAATTTTGTGTTACTCAGTTTTATTTTATCCATTTTCATTGTCCTGCAGCAATACTCTAGTCTGATTTTAATTTGCATTTGTACATGGCTAATAAGGCAAACACTTTTCTTGTGTTTATTTTCCTTTGTATATTTTATCAGGGAAATTTCTCTTTTAATTTGTACATTTTCTAATTAATTTTTTTTTACTGGTGTGTGTATGTGGGTGTTGGATTTGACTTGCAGTAATTTTTTTCTAGGTCTATAGCTTGTCTTTTCATCCTCGTAGTAGAGTCTTCAACAAAGCAAGATTTTTAATGTGATTAAAATTTTCATTTTTTATTACTTTGTTTATTTTTAATTGAATTAATAAGGGTGACATTGGTTAATCAAATTATATGGGTTTCAAGTGTACAATTCAATGATACATCATATGTGTATTCTATTGTGTGTTCACCACTAAAGGTAAATTTCCTTTTATCATCATATATTTCTCTTTTTTAATGAATTGTGTTTTGGTGTCAAGTTTAGGAACTCTACTTTGTGCTGAATCTTAAAGAGTTATCCCATTGTTTTTCTGAATGTTTTAGAGCTTTAAATTTTACATTTAAGTTTATGACCCATAATTTTGAGTTAATTTTTCATATAAGGTAAAATCAAGAATTTAAATCAAGAGCTTGTTTTATTTTATTTTTTCTATTTGCCTATGGATGCCCAACTACTCCAAAAGCCTTTTTTTAAAAGGATACATTTTCTTAATTAAATTGTTTTTGTATATTTGTCAAAAATCACTTGGGCATATTTCTGGGGGTCTGTTTTTCGGTTCTCTATTCTATTCCATTGATGTGTGTGCCTAACTTCTGCCAATACTGTAGACTTGATTACTGTAACTGTATATAGGTCTTCAGTTTGCAAAGAATGTTTACTCATTTAATTATGAATTTTTAATTGTTTTACCTATTATATTTCTTTTGATGTCCTGAATAAATTTTAGAATAATCTTATCTATAGCAACAAAAAATCTTGCTGGGATTTTATAGGACTTTCATTACATCTGTGTACCACTTTGGGGAGAGTGGATATCTTCCCATCCATTTAATTGGATATTAAAAACTGTCTTTCATTAGCAGTGTACAGTTTTGTTATATATAATATACATTATCATTATACATTGTAACATATTATTATAATATGTAAGGGTAGCCATGGTTCTACTTTCTGTTCTATGAGTTTGATTATATTAAGTACTTCACATAAATAGAATTATACAGCATTTTTCCTACTGTGATTGGCTTATTTCACTTAGCATAATAACCACAAGATCCATCCATGATGTAGAATATGACAGAATTTCCTTATTTTTGTGGCTGAATAATATTTAGCTCCATGTACATAACACTTTCCTTACCCATTCATCTATCCATGGACATTTAGGTTGCTTCCATGTCTTGAATATTGTAAATAAAACTTCAGCGAACATGGGAAAACATATATTTCATTGAGATCCTGCTTTCAATTCTGTGGGGTAAATATTCAGAAGTGGGACCTCCATACTGTTTTCCATAGTGGTTGTACAATTTTACATTTCTACTCACAGTGCATAGGGCTCCAATTTCTCCACCTCCTTGCCAACAACTATTTGTTTGATTTTATAATTGCCATTCTAACAGAATGTAAAGCGATATCTCATTGTGGTTTTGATTTTTAATTTCCTTCATGATTAGTGATATTGAGCATCTTTTTCGTGTAACTGTTGGCTATTTGTATGTCTTCTTGTTAAATAGGAGTGAAGAAAATAATTTAAAATTTTCTGAACTAAAAAAGAAAATTTTTCAAGATATGGGGAATACAGAATTACATTTGATATTTTTGAGAGTTAGTGTTAGAAGAAATCCAGAAAGTGACCTATTTAATTTGTTAACATGGAATACGCTTGTGAAATTGTAAAAAACAATTTTAGGTGATGAATGGGAGCACAGAAAGGAGAAGAGTGATTTCAAGTTGCGAAAGTAAAGGGAGACAACTAGTTATTGGAGATCTTCAAGAGAACATGACCACTAGTTGACTTAGAGCCAGACCCCAGCGATCAGAGGCTCCTCACCTGCTCCCCTGCCCTTGGAATGTACCCTCTGCCCATTGTTCCCACAGCTGGAGTTGTTTTTCAAAGACACAGTCTTAAGAGAGCCATCGATGTTTTGTTGAGACCATCTGGATGGTATACAAAGTGAACCCAGTTAAGGCTCTTAGTAAGCTTTAATGATTCTGGGGGTGCAGATGCAGCCACCTAAGTCAAGCCTCATATGTAAGTTCTCCTGTTTACTAAACATGGTACCTACCACACTGGAGTGGCCTGCTTTCTTTAATCTCTCATTTCCTTCTTTATACAGAAGCTAGTTTAGGAACCAACCTTTACTATAGAAATTTTGAGTTTAAGGTGAGCAGAGAAATAGGGTAATACATGGAAGGTATTACATATTAGGGGGTGAGTTTTTTGTAGAATTTAAAAATATGAGATAGCAAATAAAGACTAATTAAACAATTAAATGCAATATGATGAGCATAATTAATTGGATGGGAAGAGACAATATGTATACTATTATGTTGGATGGAGAGCGGTAACAATAAAAGTTCAGTTTACTCTATATTCCTTCTATAATTGGCTTCACTCATGAAACGTTAACATAAAAGTATTATTTCCTTCAGTCTCTCACTTGTTTATTAATTTAGAAGAATCTCAAATATTAGAAAGATCTAATTTTATTTGTTAAATTCACATTGGAGATAAGATGAAACAAGTCCATTTTTATCACTTCCATGCAGTTTTATACTGTTTTTTACATTTCATTAAGAGATCTATCTACTCCACATGCCAGATTTTGTGCTTTCAAAAACCCTCTTGAAAGAAACTGGATATAAAATAATGTGTGTGGCCTGGTTAGGAGAGAACTATTCAGCCTAATAATAAGATTCTCTAAGACGCCCAGAGATTTAAAATTCATTATGTTAATCACTTCACAGGATTCTTGCTAACTTCTCTTTCAGGAAGAAGTTATTGAAAAAATGGTGTTTTTGTAGTGATTAAAATCACATAGCACATATTTTCCAGGGGGGTGGAGAGGAGTAACAAATGTCTCTCAGTCTGGAAATTATAATTATTGTTAGGAAACAGGATTATCTCCTTCCACTTTATGTATTTTTAAATGAATATGGATTAAGTTTCATTCAAGAAAACATGGTTAACTATTAGACTAAATTTTCACAGGAGCAATTAAAACAAAAAAATTCATTAAAAAGTTGATGAGCAGGCCAGGGATGCCCAGAATCTTGAGACATAGATTTAGAAATTCACCTTTCAACATGCTCCATTTCTTTAGTTAAAATAGTACTTTCCTAGTGATTTTATCAGATCCTTCCTAAACAAGAGCTCTTCTTTCTTCTGGAAAATATCCTTTTCATATGCTATGGAATTTGACATTCTTAGACCCTGAAAGGATTCTTATGACATTGTCTCGTATCTGCTTGGTTTTCACACCATAGACTATAGGGTTCATAGTCGGAGGTAGGAGCAGATAAATATTGGCCACAATGATATGGCAAGATGGAGGGATTGTGTAGCCTCCAAAGCGGTGGGAAAAGAAGGAGAAGAAAGCCGGGCTGTAGGAGAAAACAATGGCACAGATGTGGGCAGTGCAGGTGCTGAAGGCCTTCTACCGAGCATCTGCCAAGGAGAGGCTGACCACTGCCCGGAGAATCATGGTGTAAGAAATTGTGATGCACAGATGTCAAAGCCTCCAATCAGGAGGGCAACCATCAGACCATAGATGGCATTGGCCTTGATATTTCCACAAGATAACTTGGCGACAGACATGTGGTCACGGTAGATATGATGTATTATATTGCCTCTGCAATACGGAAGGCGCTTGGTGAGGAAAGTGAAGGGAATGATGAGCAACACCCCCTCTGAGGAAAGTAGCAAGCCCAACCTTTGCAATGATGGGATTAGTGAGGATAGTCGAGTAACGCAGAGGGTAGCAGATGGCCACATAGTGGTCAAGGGCCATGAGCATTAGAACCCCAGATTCCATTCCTGTGAAGGTATGGATGAAGAACATCTGGACTAGGCATTCTTCAAAGCCAATTTCCTTGAGATGAAACCAGAAGATGCAGAGAGCTTTAGGGATTGTACTAGAGCACATGACAAGGTCAGTTCGGGAAAGCATGGCCAAGAAGTAGTACATGGGCCTGTGCAGGGAGTCCTCAAAATGAATGAGGTAGAGGAGTCCACAATTTCCTACCATAGCCACAACATACAATGAGGTAGAGGAGTCCACAATTTCCTACCGTAGCCACAACATACATGGAGCAGAATGGGAAGGAAATCCACATGTGCATGCTCTCCAGTCCTGGGATCCCATTAAGAATAAATGAGGCCGGGTTCAGTTCTGTTTTATTCAATATTAGCATGATCAGTTAGGTTTTATGTGGGTTTTTCTAGAGTAAGAAAAAGAGAAGAGAAAATATAGTTTATGGTTAGTGTTTCGCTTCATCCCCACTTTCAAAAAGTTTGTAGTCCATTTTCATAATCAAATAACCATATTTTCTAGGGGACATGGAGTAACGTTTTTATTTATTTGTTGCTTATTTATTAATTCATCTATTCATTCAACAAATTCATATTGAGTAATTTCAAGTTCTCATCACAGACAATGATTTTACTGCAATCTAAAAAAGAGATTCTCATCCTCATAGACATATTAAAGTGTAACTCTGTTATGACTTCTCTAAAGAAAATTCTTTTAGACAACCTTTTTAACTATTAATAACTGTATGCATCTCTCTATTGATGTGACCTTAAAGAAGTGTTCTTTGATCACCTCATCAAATGACCCAACAGATATAATTTATTTTTATTTTTATTTTTACTCAATGGCTAATAACTATTTTTTGATTACTAAGGTACTGTTCAAAGAGTATGGAAAATTTAATTATTTATTCTTCTATGGGCCTTGGACTCCCAAAACTCTGTAAAATTTTTGATTCAGTCTTCTCACATTTAAGACACCTCATTTTTGTCCTCTACCTCGTCTATATACATTTATAGAAATCCTTTTAAATTTCTACTGAGAAGAAACTTTCAGTAATAAGTAGAAACCTGCTGCTTTGCTTAAGATGATAATGCTATTGATGGTAACAAATCATTTTTTCATTCTTTTCTTTTACCAGTCTCACTGTTTTATATTTAATCATTGCCCTTTGGGATTATTGGATGTCTGTGGCAAACATAAAAACAAACAAACAAGCAAGCAAAAAAGTAGCATACTCATATCTTATCACAGGCATTGATATATTTTGCCCCAATTATGCTAGCTTCTCCAGTAATATTTATCATTTAGTAAATACTGACATCTCCAATTTTTATTATTTTCTCATCTGTTATCTCTGAACTTTTGGGTTTACATTTTTATAACTTTAACAATGAAACTTATTTTAATTGGTTCTAATAAGAGCCAATATAAATGCAATTTTACATTTTTATTTCTAGACACACATCAATTTACTTCTCATCCAAAAGCATAATTAATTAATTAATCTAAAATTCCATATTTACATCAAAACTTTATTTTCAAATTAACTAAATATTAATCTCTTTAATTCTCAGAAATATTTGTTGAGAACCCACAATGTGACAATATGGGAAACCTGACAGTTTCATTCTTTAAGCTATGTAGAGAACAAGATGAGTATAAATAACCACAATAAATGTAACTAGAATTATGTAAAAAGGTCCTAAATGAGCACTAGACTTATTAAAGTGACGTGCATTGTTGGTAGTGGGTGTTTGAAGGAGGAATTGATTGTCAAAAAGACTATGTTGAAGAGAAGATATTTGATACCTGTTTTGAAAAAAAGACAAGTTGTACAGGAGACACAGTTGTAATATAAACTCTAGAGAGAAGAATTAATATGTAAAATATGGAAATCAAAACAATCAAGTCTGTGAGAATTCACTAGTGTGGACCGTGCAAGTGATAAGCCAGACATTTGACCAGGAGCTAGATCATAAGAATCTTGTAATTATCAAATAATAAATAAAATTGCTTGATAATGGAGAATAAATAATAAAGAATTCATCAGAATCTAGAGAATTATGAGTAACTCTATGGTGCTTAAAAAACTTATTGGGCAATGTAGAAGTCAGAATCCTTCCTACCCCTCCCTCAAGAAAATACTCTCCAACCCTCCCCAACCTCCAGAAATGAAGATAAAAAATGAAAGGAAAAACTTTGAGATATTGTAGCCTCTGCCCAACAGGTAACAAAATAAATATTAATGAGAGATTGAGGTTGATTAGAACAGCAGATAATCATTTAGTTAGCAGAATCTAAAGCAACAAGAAATTTATGTAAGCTTTCTACTTACTAGAATGAAAGGAAATTTGTAAAAAAAGTTTCCCAGACAACCCAGTTGGCTTACATTAAACACTTTCCCAATAATTCTATAGTTACTAGAAACAGGAAATGGTATGTCTAATTTTCTGTAGAAACACTGTCACCTAATGTTGTGGGAATTCTACCAGTTTAGTAGAACACCTAGATTCCAAAACTGATTTTTGTAATTCACTTAATATCTTTGAGGCTTTTTTGACCCCTTGGTTTCTCTAAGATCAGGTCAGTACAAGAGCAGTATCTTAGTGAAATAATGGATTAAACCTCATCTTTCCAATTCCTAAAGATATCCATATGGACAATTTATGTAACTTCCTTAAAAACAGATTAGCATCCTTTCAAATGTGGATAAAAATACAATTGCAAGAAATAGAGCCCAGAAACTAAATACTGAAACACACATTAATTCACCTAATTTATGACAAAGGAAACATTGGAGATTGTGAGAAACAAAAGGGTATTTTCAATAAATATTACTGGGTTAATGAATATATGTGGCGAGGAAAGGAATACATCTTGTTCCTTAAATCATGTCATATATAGAACAATTTTAGAAAATATTAGTGCTAAGGATAAAATGCAAAAGCACACATTCTCTTTGTTATTTGGAATATGCAAAGATTTGAAAACAGGACATAAAAAAACGCTACCCATAAAAAATGACAGACTGAATTAAGTTAAAATTAAGTTAAAATTAAAATATTGTATATTCTTCTCAAGCTGATGGCAATTTTGGCATGTTACAAAAATTAACATCATGAAAGCAATGCCACTAAATCAATTCTCTTCTGTGTTCCTATTTTAAGGTCATCATCTGATAGGGAATAATAGTCACACGAAGATTTTGCATCGTAAAAGTGACATCAAGAGAGGACAGATCAGATTTGTCAAAAGGTAACTTGATTGGAAATAGTAGGAGACACAGGTTTGAACACATTAATTCAAGGACCTCTCCTCATGTCATTGCAATCTCAGAGTTTTATGGATGTCAGAGGAGCATCTGTGTATCTAAAATAGTCTCAGGAAAAAGCTTCTAAGAGGACAGGACAAGTGCTCTTAGACCTGAAGCACAGTTACAATTGTGACAGATCAAAATGGGAGGGACAGTGTCCTCTCCTGTTGCTATTTCTTACTCATACCACACTGAAAGTTTTCGCTTTGTGATACAAGCTCTTTTTGATATTCTCCCAGTCCCCCTCAAATGTAGCTACTTCCTAATCATTCTTCAAAAAATCTTCAGGAAGACTAAAATGTGCCTTGGATGTCTAGTAGTGACACGTCTCTAAATCTTCTTAAAATAAAGTAGTTACAGTCATGATTAGAGGAAAGGAATTGACTTGTTCAAAGAATTGTTTTCTTTTATTATATTTACCTTGTGTAATTGTAAAAAATCCATTCATATATGAATTCCTCACAATTCAATAAAATTATTGCTAGTAAGGATAGTTTGTATTTATATTTACCTCTAGTACATATCAGACATTCAATAAACTTTTTTGAACAAACTAATAGATCAATTAGTGAATAAATGAGTGAATAAATGAATAATAATTATTCTTGACTTTTAGATTATTAAGTATAATCTTAATGTTTAATTTGGAATGCATTATAGGAACTACTACAAGAAAAAAATGCAGAACATCTTCCTCAAGATTAGCAAGAAAGATAAATAAATAACACATTCTCATCATAAGTATGAAAACAAGGAAATAGAAGAAAAAATAGGGGGAAAATGGAAAGAAAAATAGTAGAAAAAAGTAGGAAAAGTAAAAAGAAAAAATAAGATGACAAATGCATTGATTTTTAGTAATAAATATAAGTTACTTAAACTTAATTTGCACATAATTCCGGGCACTGCCACTGCGCGAAGCTCAGAGCTCTCTCAAGCAAGGCTGTTCAGGGAACCCGCTACACTTTCTTCCCTTCCCTCCTCCTACAAGGAGCTCTGGATGCAAAAGGCAGCTTTTTTGTTTCTCCTAGTCTACTGCCGAACCTCTGGGGTTCTGACCTGTGGTAGCTCTATGCATAGATCTAACGCTCAGATGTGCTGGTGTGCAGGTTGGGTGTTTTTTTGTTCAGTTTTAGATGTTCATCTTCTTGTTGTTTCCAGGAGAGAAATCTGGGGACATCTCTTACTCCACCATGTTTCTGACCAGAAAATCTCAAATTAATTTTTAAAAAATTATTTATGCAGTTCAATTTAATGTAATCCTTATAAAATACCAATGGCATTTTTTAGAAAGCTAGAGCAAATACCCCTAAAATTTATATGGAACCATAAAATACCTCAAATAGCCACGGCAATCTTGAGGAAGAAGGACAAAGTTGGAGGTAGCATATTACCTGATTTCAAACTATACTACAAGGCTACGGTAATCAAAAACAGCATGGCACTGGCATAAAAAAGATACACAGGTCAATGGAACAGAATAGAGAGCCCAGAAATGAATCCATATCTATATGCTCACTTAATACATGACAAAGGAGGCAAGAATATACAATGTGGTAAAGATGTGCTGGGAAAACTGGACAGATACGGGCAAAAATAAGAAACTGGACCACCTGCTTACGCCATATAGAAGAATAGACTTGAATGGATTAAAGACTTGAATGTAAGACCAAAAACTATAAAACTTCTAGAAGAAAACATAGGCAGTAATCTCTCTGATATTGCTAACAGTAATTTCTTTTTGCATATATCTCTTTGGGCATGGGAAACAAAAGAAATAATAAACAAATGGAGCTACATCACACTAAAAAGTTTCTGTACAACAAAGGAAACCATCGACAAAACAAAAAGACAACTGATTGAATGGGAGAAGATATTCACTTATGATACATATGATAAGAGGTTAATATCCAAAATATATAAAAAATTCATACAATTGAACAACAACAAAAAACAAACAACCCAATTAAAAAATGGGCAAAGACCTGAACAGATATTTCACCAAAGAGGATATACGAATGGCCAATAGACATGTGAAAAGATGTTCAAAGTTACTAATCATCAGAGAAATGCAAATTAAAACCATAGTGAGATATTACCTCACACCTGTCAGAACCCTCACACATTGTTAGTGGGATTGCAGTGTACAGCCACTATGGAAAACAGTCTGGAGGTTTCTCAAAAAATTAAAAATAGATATACCTTTAACCCAGTAATTGCACTTATGAGTATTTATCTAAAGAAAACCAAAACAATAATTTGTAAAAATCTATGCACCCCTATGTTCATGGCAGCACAATTTACAATAGCCAACATATGGAAGCAACCTAAATGCCCATCAACAGATGATTGGATAAAGAAGTTACTGTTCATATATACAATGGAATATTACTCAGCCATTAAAAAAATGAAAAACCTACTATTTACATCAAGTCAGACAGAGAAAAATAAATACTATATGATTTTACTTATATGAAGAATCTAAGGAACAAAAAAGAACAAACTAATCAAAAAAGACTCCCAAGTATAGAGGACATTCTGGTTATGGCCAGAAGGGTAGGAGTTGGAAAACTAAGAGAATGCAGTGAACGCTTAAAGAAGTATAAATTAATAGTTCATAGATGGTCACCAGGATAGGAAGCACAACATAGAGAATGCAGTTAGCATTAATATAATGGCTAGGTGGAGAGCCAAAAGAAAGAAAGAGCAATTAGGGGGATCATTTTATAAACTATATAAATATCTAACCAATGTACTATGTACTAGAAACTAATAATAAAATAAAATTTTAAGAAAGGTATATCAAAGTAAAAAACTACACATAAATGTTTTAAAAATGTATACGTGCACAACAAATGTTTACGTAGACAAGATACCAGTTAATTGGGGCAATATGTTAATATCAGAAAAAGATAATTCAAAGGATAATCACTTGGGTCAAGATCACTTTTGGGGAATTAAAATGCTTAGTGGTGTGCAATTTAAGCTAACTACATCAAATTGTTTTATTTTCAGTATTGACAAGGCTTCCTTACAGCCCAAATCATGAAAATCAATTAAATTCACTTTCTCACTTTATTAATAGACAGTTTTAAAATGAGGACTTCTCAAATATACACATAAATCATATTGCAGCATATTAAATTGACTTTTGATATTTTAATTAAGGTAAGTGATTTAGTCATAATTTAAAATTTTAACTTTGGAATTTCAACAAGTATATTAATTTCCATTTTGTATCAAAGTATAAAATGTGATCTTCACAATAGTTTTCCTTAAAGACCAAAATTTCCAACAAGCTTCTGACTTTAGACTTGGTAAATTCATAATATATATTTCTAGTCAATGTCATATTTTACAGTATTGTTACACATATATCATTACGATAAATGTAAATTTAAAATGATATATATGTATATAATATATATAATATACATAATACATTATTACAGTTGTAATAAAAAGATTTATAAATTTTTCAATAATTTCTAACAATTTAATGTAAACTAGTCAATAGAATCATTGTTATTTTCTCCCTCTATCTCACTTTGATACATTGAATGTTCTTTCTTAACTGTCATGTTCAATATCTGCTTGGTCTATAGATTGTATTATAAATAACAGGCCCCATGTAATATTACAGTCTTAAAGAGTTAATAACAAAAGTTTATAAAATTAGTTCAGTGTAGTACTGATTTCTGCACATAAAGAGCAACTACTTGGGTTGGAAAAGGAAATACTATGTTAATCAAAATGTTTTCTTAGCTCTATTGCATTTAACTATATATCCATGTATAAGAAGGTAAAGAAATTAGGGTAAACATAAGTACTACGAAATTGAAAATATTTATCTGGGACTACATATGCACTTTCCGAAAGATATATTCTTTTTTTAAAAAAATACTAAAATAACATTCTCTTTATACTCTTCAATTTCCTCTTTACAGAGAGAGATAGCATTAGTCACTAAAACTGGCTTTATGCTTACACAATAATTGAGGTCCCATTTTCAATACATTTATAAAACACTCCAAGACCTAAATTAAAGGTACAAATATTAACTACAAATTTAAGGTTTTTTTTTTTACAAAACAAATTTAAAATAATTTTGATACATCAGAATTTAATTTCTTCTTCAAGGAATATAACTTATACTGGCATGTAGACAGTTACTGAAATAGTAATATTAAGATATGACTATCACTTATAAATAAAATACAACTCTGATATCATTTACTCTCTACCCTCATTCTTATACCCTATGGTAAAACTTTTTATTTTTTATTTTTTTATTAAACTGTCTTTGATCCTTTCAAAACCATTTCTTTTTTTCAGGTGAGAGTTGTTTGCTCCATGTAGGTTTTGCAACTCTAAATCAATAAAACAAAGGCTGCTCAGTCTCCCTAGGAAACAAGCAAGGAAAAGTAGACTATGATTTTGAGAAAAAAGGGAAGGGTCACAGGAGTAATCTGACCATTGGTCTAATGATCAAAAACTATTTTATAACTATTCTTCCATTTCCTCTGATCATGGAAGTGATTCACCCAGGACTCCTGCCATGACTGAAATAAGGATTCCTGTTTGGATAGAGATTGTAACATAAATAATCATAAGATGATGTTATACTACATTTAATTGTCGTATTTGGGAAAACACATTTTCCAAGAACAGCCAATCTCACATAACATGCCTGCCTTCAAACTATGTGGATGAAATCAAAGATTTATTTCCAGAAAAATAGTAAGCAATCAATATATACCCTAAACCCCTCTCTATTTAATCTGACTGCCAATAAACAAACAAACAAACAAGCCAACAAACAAATCCTGTCACTAACCTCTCTTATATATGCCTTAAATACCTTAGTTTCTGGATAGCGAAACAGTGAGCTGAATACAAACTGGTTCAGGTCTTAGTAAAAAATATATATATATCACAACTCTAGAATAAATGTACGTGAGAAACTCCCAATCTCTAACTTCCTTGTTTTCTGTGCTATCGAAGTGAGCTTTTAAAGGAAAAGGTGTGTTATGTGTCCCAAGGGGATATTTGAGTATCAGAGACAGAGGTGCTGCTGTGAGATCAAGCTAATCTCTAAGGGAAGAAGAAAAAAGAGAAAGAACTTTCCATTTTTAGCATCCAAATAATGTTACGTAAATAAGTAAATATTGTTTGTGTGTGTTAGCATGTGTATGTGAGAAGATAGAGAATAAAATGAACACAAGTTTGTTTAATAAAACTTGGATTTAATATTTATTACAAGTTTTCTTTTTTCTTACTGCCCTGTGGAAAAATAGATCAAAAGCACTTAAATAGGACTTTCTTTCATTTACAAACTCATTTGTTTTTTAATGTCTTTTTTTAAAATGTATTGTTTCATCTCACCATTTAATTTAACATTTACTCAGAACTTTCTAGTCTCTAAAGTAAACTAGGAAATACATAAATATGGCCTTGGTTTAAAAAGCTTACTTTCAAGGGAAAAAAATGATAAAAGGTGGTCTGAAAAAAAAATCATCAAAAGTTTAAGCTAATTGCACTTAAATATTAGGTTAAATTAGATCAATATAAAAAATCTTGAAATAATAATCATGATAATAGCAATAATTTTAAAAAGTAACTGATCCTAATTTTTATCTATTTAAAATAAAGTAATGCCAACATATATAGAATAATTTGGAAAAAATTGGTATTTTATTTTATTTTTATTATTTTTATTAAGTTTATTGGGGTAACATTGGTTAATACAATTATATAATTTTCAGGTGTACATTATAATTTGACATCTACATATTCTATTATGTGATTACCACCCAAAGTCCAGTTTCCAATAGCTACCATATATTTGATCCCCTTTACTCATTTCACCCTCTCCCTACACTTATTTTTGACCCCCTTTATCCTTTCTACCTTGTCCCTACTCTCCAGCCCCTACCCTCTGGTAACTACTAGTCCATTGTCCATGTCCCTGAGTCTGTCCTATTCATTTGTTGCTTTTAGGTTTATATCCCATATATAAGTTATAAAATGTGATTTCCAACTTTTTCAGTCTGGCTATTCACTTAGCATAATTATCTCAAAGTCTGTCCATGTTGTTGCAAAAGACAGTATTTCATTTCTTCTTATGGCTGAGTAATATTCCATTGTATATATGTGCCACAGCTTCTTTAGTCAATCATCTTTTGTAGGACACTTCTGTTGCTTCCATGTTCTGGCCGTTGTGAATAAACTGCTATGAACATCGGTGTCCAAATATCTTTTCAAATATGAGTTTTCAAGATTTTGGGGGTAAATATCCAGTAGTGGGTTGCTGGATCATATGGTGGATCAATTCTTAGTTTTTTGAGGAACCTCCATACTGTTTTCCATAGTGGCTGTACCAATTTGCAGTCTCACTAGCAGTGTATGAGGGTTCCTTTTTCTCTACACCTCTCCAACATTTTTATTATTTATCCTGTTGATTATAGCTATTCTAACAGGTGTGAGATGGTATCTCATTGTGGTTTTGATTTGCATTTCCCTAATAGCTAGCGATGTTGACATCTTTTCATATATTTGTTGGCCATTTGTATGTCCTCTAGGGAGAAGTATCTGTTCAGATCCCTGCCCATTTTTGATTGGATTGGTTTTCTTTTTTGTTGTTTGTTATAGTCGTATGAGTTTTTTGTATATTTTGGATATTAGGCCCTTATGGAGACATTTGCTTGCAAATATATTTTCCCATTGGATGGTTGTCTCTTTACCTTGTTGACAGCTTGAGCAGAAGCTTTTTAGTTTGATGTAGTCCCATTCATTATTTTGCTTTTACTTCCCTTGCCTTTGAGGTCAAATTCATAAAATTCTCTTTAAGTCAAGGTCCTTGAGTTTTATTCCTATGTTCTTCTGCATTTTATTGATTCTGGCCTTATATTAGGTCCTAATCCATTTGAGTTAATTTTGGTGTGTGGTGATAGACAACAGTCTAGTTTCATTCTTTTGCAGGTGACTTTCCAGTTTTCCCAGCACCATTTATTGAAGAGGCTTTCCTTTCTCCACTTTATTTTTGGCTTTTTTGTCAAAATATTATTACTTGTATAAATATGATTTACTTCTGGACTCTCGATTCTGTTCCACTGTCCGTGTGATCTGTTTTGCTGCCAATACCATGCTGTTTTGATTACTGTGCATTATAGTAAAATTTGAAGTTGGCCAGAGTGATGCCTTCAGCTCATTCTTTTTCTCAGGATGGCTTTGGCAACTCAGGGTTTTTGTGCTTCATATAAATATCTGATGATTTTTTGTTCTTTTTTTTTAAATGCCAATGAGATTTTGATGGGGATTGCATTAAATCTGTATAATACTTTAGGTAATGGTCATTTTAACTATGTTGATTCTTCCAATCCAAGAACACAGAATATCTTTCCATTTCTTTGTATCTTCTTCAATTTTTTTAATAGGATTTGTAGAGTTTTCATTACATAGGTGCTTCACATGTTTCATTAGATTTATTCCTAGGTATTTTATTCTTTTTGTTGCATATGCAAAGGAATTATTTTTTCCACTTCTTTTTCTGACACTTTGTTATTCGAGTATAGAATGTTATGGATTTTTGAACACTGATTTTTTATCAGAAACTTTACTGTATTTGCTCATAGTTTCTAGTAGTGTTCTTGTGGAGTCTAGGGTTTTCTATACAGATAATCATGTCTTCCGCAAATAGTGATAGTTGACTTCTTTGTTTCCTATTTGGATGCCTTTTATATCTCTCTTGTCTGATTGCACTTGCGAGAACCTCCAATGTTATATTGATAACGGTGGTGAGAGTGGACAGCCTTGCCTTGTTCCTGATCTTAGAAGGAAAGTTTTTAGTTTTTCACCATTAAGTATAATGTTGGCTGAGGGATTGTCATATATGGCCTTTATTATGTTAAGGTACTTCCCTCCTATACTGATTTTGTTAAGTGTTTTGATCATAAATGAATGCTATATGTTGTTGAAGGATTCTGTACATCTATTGATATGATCATATGATTCATATTTTTTAATTTGTTTATGTGGTATATCACATTAATCAATATGCATATGTTGAACCATCCCTGTGCCTCTGGGATGAAGCCTACTTGATCGTGGTGTATAATCTTTTTAGTGTTTGCTGTATTGGTTCACTAGTATCTTATTTAGAATTTTCATTTGCATTCATAAGAGCTATTGGTCTATAGTTTTCTTTCCTTTTTCTCTTTTGTTATCTTTACCAGGTTTGGGTATCAGAGTAATATTGGTCTCATAAAATGAGTTGGGAAGTATTACCTCCTCTTCAAATTTTTGGAAGAGTTTGAAGAGAATAGATATTAAATCTCCTTTGAGTGTTCGGTAGAATTCCCTGGTAAAGCCATCTGGTCCTGGTCTTTTACTTTTCGGTAGGTTTTTTGATGATTGTTTCAATTTCCATACTGCTGATCAGTCTATTTACATTTTCCAGATCTCCTTGATTCAGTCTAGGAAGATCGTATTTTTCTAAGGACTGGTCCATTTCTTCAAGGTTACTAAATTTGGTGTTATATACTTTTTTATAGTATTCTTGCATGATCCTTTGTATTTCTACAGAGTCTGTCATAATTTCCCCTCTTTCATACCTGATTTTGTTTATCTGTGTCTTTAGTGAGTCTAGCCAAGGATTTGTCAATTTTATTAACCTTCTCAAAGAACCAACTCTTTGTTGCATTTATTTTTTTCTATTGCTTTGTTTTATTTTCAATTTCATTTATTTCTGCTCTAAGTTCGATTATTTCTTGCCTTTTGCTGACTTTAGACCTCATTTATTATTCCTTTTCTAGTTTTTTAAGATGAAGTATTAGGTTGTTTATTTGGGCTCGTTCTTGTTTTTGAGGTAGGCCTGTAAAGATATGAACTTTTCTCTTGTGACTGCTTTTGCCGTGTCCCAAAAGTTTTGATATGTTGTACTATCATTATCATTGTTTCTATGTATCTCTTGATCTCTCTTTTTATTTCTTCTCTGTCCCAGTTATTCTTCAGTAGTATCTTATTTAAACTCTATGTATTTGTGGTTCTTCCTGATTTTTTTTTTGCAGCTGATCCCTAGTTTCAAAGCATTATGATCAGAGAATATGGATGGTATGATTTCAACTCTCTTATGTTTGTTGAGGCTATGTCTGTGTCCCAGTATGTGGTCTACTCCTGAGAATGTAAAAGCAGCTGTTTTGGGATGATGGCTCTGTGTGTGTCAATTATGTCCAGGTGGTCTAATGTGCCATTTAAGGATGTTATTTCCTTATTGATTTTCTGTTTGAATGATCTGTCCATATCCAACAGTGGGGTATTTAGGTCCCCAACTACAATAGTGTTTTGGTCTGTTTCTCCATTTAGTTCTGTTAGGAATTACTTTACATATTTAGGGGCTTCCCGATTAGAAGCATACATATTAATATGTGTTATGGCCTCTTGATGCATGATTCCTTCTATCATTATGAAGTAAACCTCAGTATCTTTCTTTACCTTTTTTATTTTGCAGTCTACTTCATCTGATATTAGTACCATTACCCCTTTTCTCTGAATGCCATTTGCTCAATATATCATTTTCCACCCTTTCATTCTGAGTCTATATTTCTTTGCAGCTGCGATGTGTCTCCTAGAGGCAGCTTATGGTTAGGCTTTGTTTTTTTGATCCATTCTCCAACTCTGTGCCTTTTTATTGGTGAGTTCAGTGCATTAACATTTAGGGTGATTATTGAAATATGAGGTCTTCTTATCGCCATTCTATCTCTTGCTTTCTGGTAGCTCAGTGTTTCCATTGCTTCCTTGTGCTTGTGTTCTTTTTCTTTATTACTGCTGGCTTTTGTGGATTTTGCCTCTGGTCCTTTTTTTATATGTTATGTACTTCAGTTCTGAATTGTTGGTGTGTGGTTACCATTACGAATATGCAAAGGATTGTTATATATATATATATATATATATATATATATATATATATATATATATATATATACTGTCGTCCATTTTCTTCTGCGTGTGCCTTATCTCCATTCCCCTTTGCGAATTTGGATCTTTAAGGGTTTTTTTTTTTCAGTCATTGTTGTCTCAGTTTGTCCTTATGTATGCTAAACATTATTACTATCTTGCAATAGAAATTCTCTTCTTATTATTTAAGTTTATAATGGCCTGTCTTAGTAGGGTTACACTCCTCTGCTTCTGTTTGACTGATAGCTACCTTACTCCTAATTATGCATTTTTTTTTTTTTTGTCATTTGTTTTAGGTGAGCTGACCCTTTTCAGAACTCGTAGTGGAGAATTCACTTAATTTTTGTATGTCTGGAAAGGTCTTAATATCTCCTTCATATCTAAAGTAGAACTTAGCTGGATATATTATTCTTGGCTGGTAGTTCCATTTATTTAATATTTTGAATATTTCATTCCACTCCTTTCTGGCTTGTAAGGTATGTGCTGAAAAGTCCGACAATAATCTAATGGGTTTTCCTTTATAAGTTACCATTATTTTTTTTTCCTGGCTGCCCTGAGAATTCTGTCTTTGTCATTGATTTATGATAATTTAATACAATGTGTCTTGGCGAAGGCCTTTTTGAGTTGAGATAATTGGGAGTTCTGTTGACTTCCTGAATTCTGAGCTGCAGCTCATTCCATAGATTTGGGAAATTCTCCTCCACTGCTTACTTGAAAATGCTTTCCAGTGCTTGCTCTTTTTCCTCACCTTCGATAATGCCCATTATTCTTATGTTTCCTTTCCTGATGGCATTAGCAAGTTCTTTTATTCTTCGGTTTCTCTCTTCTTCCTTCTGATTCATTTCTATTTGATATCACTGATCCTTTCTGCCATTTGGTCAACTTTATTTTCTAAGCTTGCTATTTCATTTTCAACTCTTGTAGTGTGTGTGTGTGTGTGTGTGTGTGTGTGTGTGTGTGTGTGTGTGTCTATCCCCATAAGATCCATTCTATTCTTTTTGAGGGTTTCAATCTCCTTACTCTGCTTATCTAGCTGTTTTTGCAATTTCTGAAATTGTTGATATGACTCATTTTGGAACTCACTGAGTTTTCTCAGAAGTAGCAGTCTGAAGTCTCTGTCACTTAAGTTGCTTATTTCTATTTAAGCTTATATTCTGGATATTTTTCTCTTTCCTTATGAGATGCCTTGTCATCTTGGTTGTTCATGATATTTAATGGACTATTTCTCTGCCTGGGCATTAATGGAAGTATATTCTGCTGTTTTTCCTGATTTATTATATAAAGGTCTCTCTTTAGCCTGCTTCTTCAGAGAGGCATTTTTATTTGGTTTCCAGTAGGTGGTATCTAAGCCTCTTGGATCTCTGCTTTATATAAAGCCTAAATGATGCCTTTTTATTTTCTTGTTGATATTTAATCACACTCACTACCCTTTGTCTCAGTTCCTGTCAGTTTTAGCAACAGTTTTGGTAGTGTTTGCTCAAATTCCCCTGAGGATCCCTGGTAATGGTCTCGGAGGACTTGGAGGGAGGGGCCCTCTGGGTTCAGAGTTGGAGGCTGTGGCTCATCCTCAATTTTGCAACCATGGCTGGTAAAAATCAACTATTGTTTCTCTGTCGTCCCTCTTCTCTGCTTTCTGTCCTAATTAAAGGGCTCTGCTGCTGACTGTGTGGAATTCGCAACTCACAACAGGCAGGGCTGTTCAGGGAAGTCTCCACACCTTCTTACCTCTCCCCCCTCCTACAGGGAGCTCTGGCAGTCTACCCCTCAACACCCGGAGTTCTGACCTGTGATAACTCTTATGCGCAGATCCCATGTTCAGACGTGCTGTTGTGCAGTTTGGATGATTTTTGTTCAGTTTTCGATGTTCAGCTTATTGTTGTTTCAAAGGGAGAAATCTGTGGATGTCTCTCACTCCACTATGTTTCTTCAAACCTTCTCCTTTTTTATTCTTGATTTTTATTTGAGTCTTCTTTTTACTTCTTAGTTTTGTTGAAGATTTGTCAATTTTTTAAAATCTTTTTTTAAAAAATAAAAGATCTTAGTTTTGTTGATCTTTTCTGTTGTTTTTCTGGTCTCCATTTCTTTCATTTCTGCTTTCCATTTATTTTCTTTCTTCTGTTAACTCTGGGCTTATTTTTTTTCCTCCTATGTCCTTGAGGTACAAAAAATAGGTTGTTTTATTTGAAGGCTTTCTTTTTTCTGAATATATATACCATTGCCATAAACTTTCTTTTAAGAACTGCTTTGCAGCATTCCTTATCCTCTGTCGTGTTGTGCTGCCATTTCATTCATTTTGAGTCTTTTCAATATTGTCTTTTATTTCCTTTTCTTATTTTATTCTACGCTTTGGACATCAAGTACAATATTGGAAAGAAGTGGGAACAGTTGTCATCTTTGCCTTATTTTCCTCCTCAAGGAGAAAGATTTTAATATTTCACCATTAACTAGAATGTTAGCTGTTGGTTTTCTTGTGTATACCTTTTATCAAATTAAGGAAATTTTCCTTCTAAGTTTACTGTGTACTTTTTATCATGAATAAATGTTTAATTAAAACTTTTAATGTATTGAAATACTTTTATGATTTTTTTATCTTTGAGTCTTTGTGGTATTTTGTTTTATTGTATTTATTTTATTAAATTTATGGGGGCAATATTGATTATTAAAATTATGTATGTTTCAAATATGCAATTCAGTAATACATCATTTGTATGTTGCATTGTGTGTTTACCACCTAAAATCAAATCTCCTTAAAACATGATATATTTAAGCTCTTTTACCTTTGTCTACCTCCTTCCCTACCCCCTGGTATTCACTAAACTCTTGTCTGTGTCTCTTAGTGTTTGTTTTCCTTGTTCATTTGTTGCTTTCTATTTTACAGCCTACATATGAGTGTAATCATATATTTTAAATTGATAATCTTTTGTATTCTCAACCAACTTTGAATCATAGAATAAATCGCACTCAGTCATATTATTATGATACAACCATCAGCACGCACACATACACATGCATACATGCTTGCTCATGCAGATTTTCAGGTAACTGATTCAATTTCGTAATGTGTGTATTACTGCAATGACTACATTTCTTCTTAGAGCACTTGTAGTGTTTTTAATATATATCTATTTCGTCTACATTTTCAAATTTATTTAGATAAATGTTTTTAACATCTTCATATTGTCTATTTTAGTAACTTTCATTTTCATTTGAGAAATAAAAACTGTACTTTAAAGCTGTTGGTTGTTGTTTTCTGTATATACCAATTACATTAAGTTCCTTATTGTGTTCAGATGTTCTACAGCCATTTTGATTTTTCTAACTCCTTGTTATGTTACTAAGAAGATGTGTTAAAACATTAAGCTATGATTTCACTGTGGATTTGTTGATTTTCTCTTCTAGTTCTATCAGTTTATTTTGTGTATATCTATAATAATACTAAGCACATGCAAATATAGTATTTCTTTTTACTGTTGAATTGCTACTATAATAATTATGAAGTGTTGCATTTTATTACTCTTAATATGTACTGTGTTAAAACCTATTTTGTTATAGTCATGTAAGCTTTTTCATGTATATTATAAATATATACATATTAAAATTCATGTAGTTTTTATTGCAGATATTTTATCTTTGATTTCATTTTCTTTCAATTGGATTTCTTAATCAGCATACATTAATGAAATTACTGACAGAACTTTTTTCAAGTTTACCATTTTCCCATTGTTTTAAGTTAGTTCCATCTGTTTTTTCCCTTGTTTCTCTTACAAAAAAAAAAGTTGTATATATTCTGTGCATACTTCTAACATAGAACTTGTAATACAATTTTCAAATTTCATCTGGGATTCCATCTCCCTTTTTACTCATGGTCTACTTGAGGGTTTGTCACCACTTCTGTTCAAAATTATATTCAAATTGACAAATCAATGCTGATACATAGAAGAATCACATTTCCACTTACCTTGTATATATTCTCCACTAATGACAGGCAGAAAACTATCTTTGATAGTTTCACATTACAAAATTGAGACTTCAGCTGTCTCCTTTCCAACTCTAGCAGTCCAAGTTTACACACACACACACACACACACACACACACACACACACACACACACATGCATATACACAGGATTAGGCACTCTACATTTTGGGGGTTTTAGATTCCCTAATAGAGAAACAGTTCAGATTACAAATACCAAAGAAAGCTTGCTGCATTTAAGCAAAAATATGTGTAACACTCTCAGAGACAAAGACTCTAGAATTTATTTTTCCCATTTATTTATGACTACACACCAAAGTTTGAATTTCCGTTATGTAGAGGATATTTTTCTACCTTCTTTTTTTTTTTTAATATTGGTCTCTTTATTAGGGTAAGTGGCTGCAGGGTAAGTCCAGTTTTATTCCTGGTGCCACATGATGCTCAGGAGAGGTTAGCAAAACATGAGGACTGTATTTAAACTCCTTTCCTTTTATAAGAATTGAGATATAATTGATATTCAATTGAGATATAACATTGTATAAGTTTAAGGTGTGCAACATATTGACTTGATACATTTATATGTTACCGTATGATTGTCACCATAACTTTAGCTATCATTCCTATCATATCACATAATTACCATTTTTTGATCAGAACATTTTAAATTTAGTTCCTTAGAATTTTGAACTATCTAACAGTCTGACTGATGAAAATCATTTAAACTTCTTTCCAAATAGAAACAAATGAAGATTAAAATGTTCTTTACCCAGAATCTGGAAAAAGGAGTAAGATGAATGGAATCACTAGTTGGAGGTCAGCAATTGTCTCTCACATGCACAACAGCTTACACGTCCATGCCTAACAACACCCACTTTAATTCTTCTTCATCGTTTTGCTTGGCATCCCAGGGTTAGAAGGTGTGTATGTCTGGATTGGATTCCCTTTTTGCTTTCTGTGTCTTGTTGCACTCCTGGGGAATGCTGCTGTCCTGTTTGTGATCCAGACTGAGCATATTCTCCATGAGCTCATGTACTACTTCCTAGCCATTTTGGACTCCATCGACCTGGGCTTGCCCACTGCCACCATCCCCGAAATGCTGGGCATCTTCTGGTTCGGCCTCAGGAATATATCTTTTGCGAGCTGTCTTTCTCAGATGTTCTTCATTCACTTCTTCACTGTTATGGAGAGCATCGTGTTGGTGGCCATGGCCTTTGACCGCTACATTGCCATTTGTAAACCCCATGATCCTCACCAGCAAAATCATCAGCATTATTGCCAGCCTCACTATTCTGCAAGCTTGTTCATGGTGGCCCCACTGGTGTTTCTTCTCCTGAGGCTGCCCTTCTGTGGGCATCATATCATCCCTCATACCTACTGTGAGCACATGGACATTGCCTGCCTGGCTTATGCCAACATCAAAGTGAATATTATATTTGGCCTTGACAGTATTTCTCTCTTATTATTGGATATGCTTCTTATTATTCTCTCCTATTTCAGGATCCTTTATACAGTCTTTCTCCTACCCTCCTGGGAAGCCTGGTTCAAAGCTCTCAACACATTTGGCTGCCTCACTGGTGTTATCTTAGCCTTTCTAATACCTGCCTTTTTCTCTTCCCTGACACAATGCTTTGGCCACACATTACCCAATATGTCTAAATTTTCTTAGATTCTGCCTTCCGAGATGATTATGGAGTAAACCTGGTAGTACTATAACATGCTACAGGTCATGGTCTTCCTGAGTATAGATTTAAAAAGACTGTGGGACATAGACAACCAGTTTTTTAAAGTTAATTTTTAATTATAGCTGACAGAATATTGTTACCCTGTATTTTATTAATTTTTTATCACAAAATAATGGGATATATAGTATAGTGCCCCAGAAGATATATTGAAAGTCTAAGCCCCAGGTACCTCTGAAAGCAACTTTATTTAGAAATTGTGTCATTGTGGATGTCATCAAGGTGAGAGCTACCTGTTAACATAAAGATTGAAGAACTTCATTTTAACCACACACTGATTACATATCCCAAGGTTCCAGTTTAAAATGTATGTATGAGAGGATGATGATCAAGCTCTATTATTGGTGGGTTCTAGGCCTGAATTTTGTCTCCTAGTGCCTGAAATTGCCAAATTTTTGCTCCATTATTTATTCATTTCTTCAAGATTAGCAAAAGTCCTCAGAGCAGAAGTAGCATTAAATCCCAGATTTATCTGTTTTTACCCTCTAGTTTTGATTTTTCATTCTTAACTCTTCAGTGCTTTTTAAAGTATATTTCTATTTTATCAATTTAAGCAGCTTTTTTAGTGACATTTAACCTGGGCAAATGTTTTATTATTGACATGTATTTTTATACATTACATATGCAAATTGAATAATGTATAATATACATGTTATGTGTATAATTTTATGTCACATATGTGTATTTCTGTATCTTCCTGACATTTATCATTGCTGTTAAGAATTGCTGTCAGTAAAATGGTTGTTCCTTTGCAGACAATGTATCACATCTCTGGCTCTGAACTTTTTGCCTTTGGGGTTTTAGAATGTTAGCAAATATGTATACATTTTTTAAAATTATTCTGCTTATGATTAATTAAGCTTCTTGAGTCTGCATATAATTCAGGCACTATCTCTTTGAATATGCTCCTCCCCATTATTTTCTATATTGTTTTGTATAAATCCAGTCTGGTATATATTAGGCCTTCTCATTCAATTCTCTTTGTCTTTTCACCTCTATTTCACATTTGGTTCTCTTTCAAATTGTGCTGCTTTCAGATTAAACTCTTCAACTTTAGCTCTATTTTACCAATTCTCAACTCAGCTTTGCCAATCTTTTGAAATATGTTATTCTTTCATCAGTCACTAAACTTCTTATGTTTTTCTGAAGTAATTGTATTTTTTTCCAAATATGCTTGATTGTCTGATAGGTTATTGCTCCTTTCCCATGTTTTTGGATTCATCTTTTGTTTCTTGAACCATTTTAAACACAGTTGTTATAACACGTCGAATAATTTTATTATTTAACGTTTTTATATCTACTTCTGTTGACTCTGTTCATCTTTTGTCATTTTGGACTGTGAGATTATAATCAATAAAGCTATTTCTGTGAGATCCCTTAAGTTCACCCTAAGGACACTATGTTAATTTCTCCACTTGGGATATCCCAGGCCACATGGTAGAAATTCCAAATCGAACTTACCCAAATGAAATTTGTTTTATTCTCTCTAAAATCTAGTTCAAGACAAAATATGTGTGTGCATGTACATTTGTGCATATGCATGCGTGTGTGTGTGTTTGTGTGTGTGCACGCATTGTTCACTCCTTCACAGAAGTTATAACCTTTCAAATATTTATGGCGCTATGGGGATGTGTGTTTCTAAATTCTTTTTCCTCCTCTTGTGGGTATCCAGGTTCTTGAGTTCTCTATTTGCATGATTATTTTAAAATGGAAACTTTTTGTGTAGAAACTGATAAATATTCCCATTATAGCCATAGTTCAATATTATTTTCATCTCTCATTCCTTTTGACCACTACAAATTTCCTTACTTTCTTTTAAACATATGAATTTGAAATGACCTTTATTATATTTTACTTTGTTATTAACAGCAAAAGGATGTTTCATGTTATGTTCTGCCATGAAATGGAAGTCAGAACTGCTTTTTATAGGGAAGACAGGATTCATTTACCCATGCAGTGGTTTGGAATAAACTTTCAGTGTGAAGCATAAGAAAATATCCCCAAATAACAAATGGTTGTACCCTAAAACCCTGTTAACTCTGTTCACATAATTATTCATTCTCTTTCTCTGAATCCAGCTGGACAGGTACTTAACCTGGTTACCTGTATTTTATCTACCTGATACACATATTGAGATGTATCTAAAACAATCAATTGATCCTGAAGGTATGAGTTAATGGTGACCCACTTTAAAGAAAGAGGTTCTGAAAAGATAAAGTTCTGGTGTCACCGTCTAAAGCAGAATAACTTACTAGAGCTTCTTTTAAAAGGAACAGAAAGAAAGAGAGAATGAAAGAGGAAGAGCATAGGTGGGATAGAAAAAAAGTAGTGGCAAAAAAAAAAGTATAAAAGGAAAGGGGTAAAAAAGAAGGGTGGGAGAGAAAAAAAGATAGTAGATGAGGAAGTAAAAATAAAGATATTGAGTGATTGTACTTACTGATATTATGTACCTAATAGAATCAAAAAATCAAACTGAAATAATTGCTCTTATCATTGTTTGTGAGGCAATTAAACTGAAATATAGAGAGTTTAAATTATCTTCCCAATTCATACAGCTGGCAATAGCACAGCCATGATATGAAACCTGACTTCTAAACTTAAAATTCAAGTCTCTTTATGCTAAAAATGAATGTCAGGAGGCTCTTTCTCTAGAGCATTTAGTGTGTTGATCAATTTGTCATTCTGTGGAGACTAGGAAGAATGAGACATAGCAATCATTACATTTTGGTGAATATGCAATCCATTTGGTTAAGATAAAAAGATGATGGTGCAAAAAGAAAATGAAGTTATGATATTAAGAAAAGCCATATTTGCCCCACACCAGAGAAAGGAAATGTTATAATCTCAGAAACAAGTTCTTGCTGACATGTTAATTGGCTGGGTAAATGCAGTGTACAGAGTTACTCAGACTTAGGTCAGCACCATACCTTGGAAGTCACAGAGACTGCTCTCACTTCAGCTGTGGGCAGACAGAACACCTGGACGATAAATATCTCGCGTTTAGCTCAGTCTACAGACAAATCATATTACTTGTACAAGAGTAAGCAATCATACGTCTAAGGAAACTCTCAGCCCTTTTATTGAACAGAATACAGTTCTTAATTTATTATAAACATTCAAGTAAATGCAATAAACTCAGTGAGTCTGTTGAGAAAATCTCTTAAAGTTTGTTCTTCCCTAGAATATCACCCATCCATTCCCCTCTCCAAACCATGTCCTAACAACAGTATCTCCTGATAGTTCACAAATTCTGCATACACTCAAAAGCTTAGACAATATGTATTGCTTATTTGAATCAAATACTGGGCTCTGACGATATCACAGAAGAACGTCAAGGCAAGTTTCAGAAATATGTTTGGACAGTCTTAAGCTAAGGACTGGTTCTGGGGAGGGATTCAAATCCCTGCACCCAGGCCATTGAATTTCTACTTCTGAAATGTAGGTTACCAATGCTCCACACAGTGACCCTCTCTTTTTTCTACCATAGATGATGGGGCAGGGGCCTGGAAAAGAGGGAAGGGATGTAAAAGGGCCCCCTGCCTCACTTTTATGAGTCTAAAATAAAACCTATGAGGTAATAAGGTATCTGGAGGAAGCAAATGAAAAGCAGACCAGGCTCAAGGACTGACTGTGTGTCAGAAAGATCAGGAAAGCCACAAAATCTTCTATAGTTATCCTTTCACTTCTTACCCTTCCCATTCCCCAACTTAGATTTCTGTTGACAATCAATGTATATAAGTGACAGAGACAAGGCTAAGTTTAGCAAACAGAGTTCTTCTTCTCCCTAGACATTCAGAAAAATTTAAATTTTCCAGGCTCACCTGAAATTATGTGGGTTATAAGACTAAATCTGGCCAAGGAAATGGCATTCACCTTTTCCAAGCACATAATCTTAACAACCTCCTTCATGTCTCTACAGTTTCTTTCTTTCCCCACTTTTGGCCAATTGCAGACAATCTGCTGGAAGACATAAAGCCTTGGAAAATATGGAACCACACAGCAGAGGACTCTAGATCCCTGAATGATTGCATGGAGGAGAGATTCCTCCTTCCATTTACATTGGACTGAATACTTCAAAAAAAAATTGTATTGTGTTAAACTACCAACAAATTGAAATTGTTTGTTTCAAAAGCTGGTAAGTCATCCTGATAAAGGCTGAAAACAGTGAGAAAATTGATGTCCAATGCTATAAAGATTTCATAACAAGAAAAGCTGGCATGCCTACTAAATGGTAACTCTAGGAGAAATGGTTGGAACAATTCAAAATAATCATGTTTATTTGCAATTATTGATTTCATTTGAAAAGTTATTGTAAGAAATAGATGAGCTTAGAAAAAAATTGGCTGATTTTCAGGCATAAATTCAATGATAATAGACAAAGTTCATAAGAATGGAGTCAAAGAATTGTCCTACCGCTTGCGAGGTCAAAGACTAAGAGAATGATTTAGAATGCTTTTGAGTAACAAAGCTTCATAGAAACCAACCCTGAGAAGAGACTAGATTTTATGTTTAGCTATCCTACTCAAACATGACAGCCTTAGGAAAAAACCATTAAGTAGAAAAGAAGTGGCATGGGGCAAAAGAAAATACAATTAAAAAAGAAAAAATTTTGATCATGCCTAAGATAACTCTTTGGGTGTGTGATGTGCTTTGTGTAGTTCTAAGCTTATGGATAGTGATGTTATTGGCTAGAAATGCCTGGAGGCACTCACCTGGGCAGAAAGCCCACAGACATTTCCCCCAATTAGAGCCACTACTGAGGCTACACTAGCCCTTGTAGTTCTTATAATGGTTAGAAAATGCACCTCAGCAACAATCATCAGGAAACTTAGAAAAACTAAGATTTATTACTCACAAGTCTTGCAGTGTATGGAGTATGCCTGGGGCCACACAGCAAAGTCAGGAGGAGAGAGAGAGAAAGAGAGAGAGAGAGAGAGAGAGAGAGAGAGAGAGAGAGAGAGAGAGAGAGAGAGAGGACAAACTTAAGGTTCTGCCTTTATTGAAATCAAGAGTGAGGTGCCAAGGGTTTTATGGGTTCACTCTTTATTGGTGGATTTAAAACATAGGAACAAGAATTAAGCAGGAAGAGAAAAGCAGGGTCATTCGAAAGGTCAGTCAACTAAGTTAACCAAAGCTTTCTAAAATGATGAACTTAATAGGTAGTGTAGACTGGCTCTTTATCCAGTAGTATAGCTGGCAATATATTTATTCGAGATAGATGTCTTTTGTCTTTAAAGTGATGCCTCAATAATCAAAACATGAATTTGGCTTTTAAAGAAGGTTTTTGATTAAGAATTAAGATAATTATTGATCCAAATATTATCAACAGGAAGCAGACATCAAATGCAGTATCTGCAAAAGAAGTCATGTGCTCCAAAGCCTCATTCATTTAACGTCAGTTTGGAGACTTAAGAAGGTACAACCTCCAAAAGGCAGAACAAGGAGACATAGAAAACAATGGCTAGGACAATTTCTCCCAGAGAACATTGTCTGTGTGTAGTCAGAGAGCTTACTGAACTGACAGAGAGTGAAAATGTTGCCATGCCTGCCCCAAAAGTATTTTAGTATTACCATTGACAAATTACTCCTAAATGAATTCATACTTCACTTCTACCTGGGAATCTTTATGGCTGGTCCCCAGTTTCTGCTCCACCATTCAATATGTGGTGGGAGGAGGAAATGACTGACCCAAGAGGAATCACATCTGGAACTTGATGGAGAAGACCATATACTCCTAGAGATCTTGGGCTTTGTGCTACATACAGGAAATAGATGAAAATTTGGGTAGTCTGATTTGAGAAGCAGTTACATTTATTTTACATGCAAGAGTCTCTCAGATCATTTGTCTTAAGAAATGAATATTCAGTGACTCAGTCTCTCTTATAGGCATCTGGATCCGTGTGAGGAGTCTGGTCAGTGGAATGATAGAGATGTGAATGTGAATCTCTCCCAGATTGAGCCCCTAAAACCTCCTACACATTCTCTCCCTTTGTTAGAGCTAGATTCAGAAGTACCACTGGAGATTCCCAAAGTGCATACTGAGAGGCTCCCAAATTCTATTTTTATGTGGGAAAAGTAGTTTTATTCACTTAGGAGTATTTAGGTCTTTGTTTTGAGCAATGGTTGCCATAAACTCCCTTTATCCTCCAGATATTTAATTCCAAGTGACTTGTTGCTCTTTCTTGCCACTGGGTCTTGATTAAAATCTGCTCTGTTCCTGAATAGCAGTATACAATGGTTTCAGACATCCTTTCAAAAGGCTCTGTGTTTATTACACATTACTCATGCAAATGGAACTAACCTGCAAACCAGCTAATGAGGTGTGTGACTATTGGTAAACCACTCCCTTCGTCTTTCTCATGTTCTTACTACACCTTTCTTCCATTAAAATTTAATCATAGTCATTTTATATCAGCAAAGTGATTCCACACAGTTTCTTAGTTGAACTGACAAAACATCTGTACCCCATCAATTCTTTTCTCTGTTTTGAGATGTAATCGATATACAGTACTACATAAGTTTAAAGTACACAGCATAATGACTTGACTTACACTTATTGTAAAATGATTACCACAATTAGTTAATATCTAACATCTCATACAAATACAAACATTTTTTTAAATTTTTCCTTATTATAAGAACTTTCAGAATTTACTGAACTTTCAAATATATCATACAGCAGTGTCAACTGTAGTCATGACATTTTACATTACATTCCCAGGACTTATTTATCTTATAACTGGACATTTGTGCCTTTCATACCCAACCAATTTAAAATGCCTTTAGTTTACGACCATTCATTCTATCCACTCAAGACAAGGTTCAAAGATTTCTACTAAGCTCATTTTTTAATGCTATGGGAACTTTATAGCAGGCTTATGTTTGCCCTTTAAGATCTGGCTCTTTGGGTAATGCTGCTCCCTCATTGCCTTTACCCGGGTGTGGCATTACCCCAAAACCTGTCTTAGGACCATTGTGTTTAGTTTCTTGAACCACCTACACTGGGCTTGGCAATCGTGTGAGAAACTATGGTCCTCTTACCCTCCCTTGTTGGAACCAGAGCTGAGGTCTAACCTCAAGTATATGGCTTGTCCATTCCTTATATTTAGGGCTCTAATATTATGGAACTAGAGAGCATCACAAACACTATCTGTTAACTCTTTACTTAGCCACTCTGGTACCATAAGTAAGGGAATGTTTACTGAGGGAATGTGCCAAAATTGTGCTAATCACTATGAAGAATGACGATGGGGGTGTTGGTCCCTACATTCTTTACAAATCTCTACTACAAGTTGGTTTCTTTTCCTAAGTACACTCAGTTTGAGCCAAGCTTCTCATAATCATGTTGACTATTTATGTTAATCTAGAGAAGCCTGGTTCATGAATTAAGATCTTAATTTTTATCAGCTAAAAAAAACCTCCTTTTTGAGTCCCTTCTGGGTTTGCACCCTGGGTAAAGGCAAAGCTGAAGTAGAGAAAGCACTCCTAGAGAGACCAAAAGAGTAGACCAAATGTTTGAAAATATCACTAGACCATATGTATCATATATCCTTTCTGCTAGATTTTTGTAAAACTCATTTTAAAATCACTCACAGAAAGCTCTTATGAAAATTGAAGATTATCATGCGCAGAGTATTATTTTACAAGTGCTCAAAACATTTGAGCTTTTTATTCCATTATTATTGCTGTGATTATTAGTAATACATGAAGACGAGAAGATTATTAGTATCAGTTTAGGCAATCAGTGTTGAAGTTGGCAATTCTGTCCTCTGAGGGATAGTAGGAAGATGGTGGTGAATTAAACTCTTCTAGAAACCAAGAGATGGAGAGAAGCCCTATTAGAAAATTCACTTTTAAAAAATCACAAAAACTGAGTTACAGCTGTGGCTCTGGCTTAAAAAATGAAAGCCAAGCCTGAAGGTATTAAGAGCCTCTTTTTGTAGGCAAATGTGTGTCATTTTAATGGTTTTGGAGACTCTGCCCCTGAGGCTCACACCAGCAATGAGTTGTAGTTACCCTATCTAATTGCCAGTGTGGGGCAGTCAATCTCTATTCATGCTGCCAGCTTAATACCAAGTTCTTTCATGGCTATGAAAGCTGCCCCTATCATGTCTCTTCGCCTGCCTGCACTAGAAGACTAGATTCTGTTTCCAGTTCCCTAGGAGGCATTGTGCACTTCAGGATGCTGTTACAGCTGTCCCTCCTGTTGTCGTTGGCTTCAGACTCAAAAGCAAGAGGAACTGTGCAGTCATTAACTCTTATCTCTCAACCCCAAACCCTCCCAGTCAAACTCTGCTTTGTGATGCTGGCCTTCAGACTCTGGGACTCTTCTTTGTCAGCTGGCTCTCTCTTAGTTGGCACCCACAGAGAGCAACAGAGAAAGACTGGAAAGTTAAAGTGGGAGAAGGGACACTTGCTTCTTCCTCTGTTTCTGTTGCTGTCTCTGTCTGTTTCTCTCTCGTCAGTATTTCTCAGCAATGACTCATCATGCTGGCAGTGGAGTTGATTCTTGTCTCCTGGAATGGTTGGTTGGTTGGTTGGTTGGTTGGTTGGTTGACTGGTTAGTTGAATGAGTTTGGGGTTTGGTTTGGGTTTGGGTTCAAATTTTAGAGCTGCCAGAATCAAATCAGTGTCACTGAACTCCTTCATTGGTATCAACAGCAGCAAAATAGAGTCCCATCCTCAGCGATCTAAGAGCCAGCTCAAAGGGCACCTCCTCTGAGCTCCTATGACACTAGTACCAATTAGAGTCAGAATCCACCCTCAGAGTTATGAGACCCAGTTAAAGGGCCCGTCCCCAACAGTCTATGTTCTAATGACCCAATCTTTTCTCAGTTGTAAGAGATTCTTTCTTCAGGTACCAATTCTGTGTTACTTCACCCTCTTTTGTGGTTTCAAGTCTCCAATACCCACTTACCAACTGCTTACACTAAATTTTCTAAAAATAATGGGTGCAATGTCTTTTCTCCTGACTTGACCCACTATTATTCAGTAACCTGACACTATGCCATGTTTCCACCCTTTAACTAGAGCTCTTGGGCAGTCAACAGATCAAATGGGGCTTGATTTTCAGTTCATTGCATGTGTAGCTCAAACATATAGGGATGTGGCCAACTCACTGTTCTGGTCAGTTTCTCTGTTTCCTACTCCATTGGCATGCCCTCTTTCCACCTGTATGCTCATATTCAAGACTCCTTAAAGGTAATGAGATTATGTAGGATAGAATAGAAACATGGCATTGCTTTATATTATTATGAATACTCTTTTCCTACAGCCCTGCAGATGTTTGTTGGGCAGGACTCTGCCTTCTCTGAGAACACTCTGAGAACACAAGGAAGTAGATACAGGCAGAGTATACCTATGGATGACCAAAAGGACAAAACTAAAGGCAAAGAAGAGTATGGTGGAAGCCTGATCTCCAGCTTCAATTGTACAGAAGGGCCATTCTGCAGAAAGAGACTAGATTCCATATCCTAGATTTCAATCTCTATCGCTTCCCAGATATGTGATCTTTGGCAGTTACCTCTTTTTAAAGTACGTTTTTTGTTTTTTGTTTTTTTTTACTATGTAAAACAGAAGCAATGATATCTTCAGGAATGTTGTGAAGATTAAATTACTTAAATACAAATGCCTGGCTCAAAGCTGTTACTCAAGAAATATGAGTTTCTCACACTTGCCTACCTCCACCTAAACTAGGAAAGGAGAACAAAGAAAGGTATCTGTATCAGTTATGAAGTGAGCCTCAGTGTGTACTTATTACAAATACTCGCAGGCATTTCTCTAACTCGTTGCCTAGGTAAATCACCAAGAAGGAAGGGAAAATGAGTTAGAAATCTTTTCTTCATATTCACATGCCTCTATGCAGCAATTTCTGAATTCCTTGTTTTATCTCTTTGGTCTGAACCCCATATAAAATAGAGTTCAAGATGGGAGGTATGAGGTGATGAAGGACATAGAGTAGGGTCAGGATGTCCATGGGGATCCTCTTCTTGAACATATTTGTCAACACTGCAACCAGCGAGATGGTGCAGAAGAAAAGAATGAGAATGTAGTGGGAGCCACACGTTCTCAGGGCCTTGACTGCAATCCCCTTGGCCTTGAATTTAAAAACAGCTCTTAGAATAAATATGTAGGAAAGAAGTATAAGGATGAAATCTGAGCCCAGTAAGGTTCAACCAGCTACAAACTGTTAAGGGTAAAATTTCTCAGGAAAGCTTGGACACAGGTTGGCACAGATGCAATTCTCAATGACAATTTTTCTGCAATAACAGAGCTGGGCAGTGAGGATATAAATGGATGCAGTGAGAAGGGCGATTTTGTGTAATAATAAAGACATCAACCCTGGCCACAAATTAGTCAGTGATGATGAATAGGTATAGTAGTGAGTGACAGATGGCCACATAGCAGTCATAGGCCATGACCATGAATGTGCAGAACTCCATGGGGAGGAAACTGTTCATGATGAACATCTGGAGAAAGCAGACAAAGAAGCTGATGGCTCTGAAGTCAAACTAGAAGATGGCCAGGACCTTGGGGATGACAGTGAGGCGAAGCACCACGTCCAGCAGAGAGAGGAAGCAGGTAGCACATGGGCTCATGCAAAGAGGCCTCAGAAAAATGGTGACCAGGAGGGTGGCATTTCCACGGCCAGGAAAAAAAGACATTGAGGGGCAGAGACAGCCAGTGCTGCTACCTCTGGTAGTTAGGAAGGCATATGAGGAAGAATTCGGAGACTGGAGCAGTGGAGTCATTGCTGGGTGAGGTCATGGAATTAATCTTGAGTTGAGAAGGCTTCTCTTGACTATTTGTAAGAGCAGATACACAAGGTAATTTTTTTAATTCACTTCAAAAATAGCCCTCTCACTTAATCTTTAGGAAGCTGGTTACATATAAGAGATTCTTTCCAAGTAAGGCAAATTGCAGTCAATTTTTTAAAGGTAGAGTGGTGAAACTGAACAAATAATGCTTTTGTCTTTGAAGAAAAATGAATCTGTAAAAACTAGATTTGAAAAAAGGATAATAAGGAGTAATCTTGCAATATTAAAAATGTGCAACAAATTAGGTCATTGTGGTACCAGTGTAAGAAAAGCAAAATGTTTGTAGTGTAAAGGAGATCTGCCAAAACCCACCTAGTTTTTACAATAATCTACTATATAATTTAGAATGCAACAAACCTATGACAGATAAAAGGTTTCTTTAATAGGTATTTTTGAGATAATTGGAGATAATTGTTGGCAATTGGGGAAAGGGAAACCTGTAATTCGGTCCTCACCTCCTACCATACATCAATATAAATCGAGATGGATAATTTTGTTGTATCATTTCCTCATGCTCATAGTATACTAGAAGAAAATAGAATGTAAAATTGATTAAATCAGTCCTTTGCTAAAACCCCAGTTTAATTTGAATATGACTATTCATTTTCCAAAGTGCATACCTGACCATCTCAGTGTTCCTGGAATAAGCCTAAAATAATGGGAAAGATTGTTTTTACTTTAAATTTATAGTTACCAAATTTAAGTGGGCCCTCAGTATTGCCTTTCTATCCTATAGAGTTTTCCTGATCAACCATCCCCTTTTGCCAAGACACTTTTCAAACCTTCTTCATTCTTTTTCAATCCTTGAACTCTTCTTCTCTTGGAAGATGACATCAACTACTATCTCACAAAGAGAAGGTGCCCAGTGAAATTTTCAACTTCTCCAAAATAAGGCTTACAAATCTACTTGCATCCTCCCATTCTTTCCTTGATTCCTCCCATTAAAATGACAAAATGTCAAACTTTCCACTTCTACATTGAATCCTAGCCTTGCTAGCCTATATTTATACTATCAATTGTGCATTCTAGTTTTTCAATTTTGAGTCATAGTTTCTTATTTACTGGATCTGCCCTGTCTCTCAAACATTCTTCAGTATCTTTCATCTTTAAAAATAAAAATTAAAAAACCTTTTCTAGCCTTGCAACTGTTTTTCTCTCGCCTTCCCTTTACACCCAAAATTTTCACAAGGACTGTTATACTTACCTCTACTTCCTCATCTGGTATCCATTCCATAACTCACTTCGATGTGGTTTCAAAAAATTAGATTGTTGAAACTTGCTAAAACAATCGATCAAATCCTCTTCGTTGAAACATGCTCTTTGGTTTAATTTGTATCATAGTCTCTTGATTTGTCTCATACCTCTTGATTTCCTCATTTTCTGACATGTTTTTCATCTATAACTTTGGCATCAGTTTCCAAAATTCAGTCCTGGGTTCTCTTTGATTTTCTTTTTTCCTCTCTGCTATTCTGTTATGCTCATTCTTCCACTTCTTTTCTCAACTCTGTTTTGGTTAGTCCACCTGGAGTATCCTATCCAATTTAGGACACTATGTATTAAGAAATTCCTTGTCAAATTGAGACTAAGTCATATAAGTTACAGGTTATTAAAAGTTATTGATTCTGTTAAGGGGGTTCATTGTTACAAATTATAGATGTGGCCTGCATAAAATAAGGACATCAGAGATAACTTCGAAATATATGAATAGCTATCTTGGGAGAAAGGGAAAAACTAGAACCATCAGAGAGAGATCACAGAGAAACTGAGTTTGGCTAAACATGAGCGCTTTCTATAGGTTTAAGAAAGTTTTCTCTCTCCGATTTAAACTGGGATAGAGTTAGGGGGAAGCTTCTTCATCGATATTTTTTTCTGAATATATGTCCCTGGTGTCCAGCGAAATACTAAACTCAGCACCCTTTACCCTGTTGTAGGATTAAAAACCTCCTTTCTTTCCTGGTGAGGCAAATGAAGCCCAATTCTCTATCTTCATCAAGTCTCCTAACCAAACAATGAAATGGGACCCTGTTGTAGAAAGAAGAGAGAAGAAGGAGAAAGTAGGAGGCTCCTTACAGAGATGCTCAGATTTCTAGATGCTAATACATCCAGAGTCACCATACTTCTCACCTCCTCATTGCCTTTTTCTCCGTTTATTGGAGGTTGCCTATTAGAAAAGGACTGCTGCCTGCCTTGCTACTATTTCTATCTAGATCCAGTACAGCCTGTGCTATCCCACCTGAAATTGACCCCGAAACTTACAGAAGACGTAAAAAGATGAGTCCCTAACAACGTATCAGCCATAGCAGTTACTATGCTGGGACTTTAATGAATAAATCTTAAGAGTTTTATGAGCTCCTTGTTCCTTTCCTGCCTCCCTTCTTAGACCCAAGAGGGAAAAGGTGGCTTGAGAAACAGACTTGAGGGATGAGGGGCTGAGACCTTTGGTGGACTCTGTCTTACAGTGCTCCTGCAAGTAGGAAGTTGGACTATAAAGGATGGAGTCACTTGCAACTGAGGTAAGAACTTGTCTAGAATCCAGAAGGTGGGGATCTGGTATATAAGTCTGAGACACATACATCAGTGAAAATATAGAAAAAGAGACTAAAAAGCAACCTCCTTCTTTATAAGAACTCCAATGTTTAAGTGCTTTCTGAGTGACCTAAACTATTCAAGTTCTTTATATGTTTTTTTTTCTTCTCAGTGAACACTAGAATAAATCCGAGAAAAGTCTGGAAGAGGTTTAGATCTCAGGCAAAAAATATGTTCAACAGAGAAATCATTCGAGATTCAAATTTATACCTGTAGTATCTCCCACTGATTTTAGACAATTTAGTTAGCTAATAAAATATTTTATTTAATTTCCTTTTTGTCTCATCCGATCCACCTGCAGACATCATCACCTGAAAGCTACCTTACATTAGAAAATGAGCAGAAACTTATTCTTTTGGTGTCCTTTTATAAATCTGTTTGGGATTGGTGTAATTGTAGTCACCTGCTGCCTCAATGGAGCTTCCTGTGCCTTTTTACTGCACAGGAAAATTGGGCCCACCCGTAATAGATACATGAGGAGAACAAAGAGATGACAACTCCATGGCAAATAGGGCAGGAACCTTTCTGCCGGGAACTTGGTAGCACAGCTCTCTATTCACTTGTGCTGAGAGTAATACACCTGGAAAACAATAGTACTGTGCAAAGGTAGCCCTGGAACAGACTGATAGCCAAAACTGAAATTTCAAAAGAGATGCTACAATGAAGCCAATAAAGAGTGAAAAGACTGCTTTGTAGTCCCATCCTTATTTTGTTTCTTTGTGAGTTCCTAACTGGTGACCTTTAAGTGTGTCCCTGAATTCATTGACTTGTTACATTTGTTTTCTACTCATAAACATAGATTTTTCTCACCAATCCAATACTCATCCTTGAAAGTCTCACTCTGAACAATACAGCCCAATTCAGAGCAGTTTTTAAATTTCCTCTGATTATGAAATAAAAAATGGACATGCTAACATTCAAATTATATGATATCGTTTATCATTTAAAGTCCAGCAATATCTCACCCATCAGAAAGAACTAGTATAAACAATCTGTTGTATATTTTTCATCTATGTTTTTCTATATGTCTACCAAGATTATATATATATGTATGTATGTAAATGATATTATCCCATATCAACTTAACTTATATACATTTGCCTGTTATAAACTCTTTATTATATCTGGGCCTTTAAACTAGGCACACTATTTTATATGAGTTTTTAGGTGTTTTATTATCTGATAAGGTATGACTCGAATCTTTTTTAAAAACTCTCTTCCATTTAGCGAAAGTTTCACCTTTCCTATACGCTTTAGAATGACTGTAACAAACATTCCTCATGTTGGAATTTTTCTTGAAATTGTGTTGAATTTATCAATGCTTTTGGGGAGAACTGACATTCTTACAATGTTCATGTGTCCTTTTCATGTACATGGTTTATCTCTACATTTAACAGGATCTACACTTAAATGCTTTAAGCATAATTTTAAAATAGTATCCTTAAAGGCCTTGCATTTGTAATGATGCCAATTTCTACATATTAATGTTTTTCTTACGTAAATGGTATGTTAATTCTAACATTTTAGATGATTTTTGCTGATATAAAGAAAACTATTGATTTAAGTTCCTCTTATAATGGAACATCTTACTGAACATATAACTATTCCAAAAATCTGTTTATTATTTTTAATGATTAGATATATGAAAACGATAGTTTAACCATTTTTAATCTGATCTTTAAAACTCTTCTTTCCTCATTGACTTACTTTGCTGGTGAGGACTCTTTTGTGTTAAACAGTTACAATGATAAGTGTTCCTCTTGGTTCATTGCCCTTGGCAAAAGAGCTGCCTCCTCCAAAGTTATGCTTCCCATCTGGGGCAACCCCCATCTAGAGACGAGTTGATAAGAGAGGAAAAAGGGCCTTGCCCCTGTGCCTCAATTTAGACAACTCTGAAAAGGGCCATCCTAGAGCTCCCTCTACAATTATGTGAGTTCTTGTTTTGGGTTTTGTTTCCTCAAATGTTTTTGAATAGTTTCACACATGCATGCACTGATCAATACTGTGTCGAATACTTAATGAGACCCCTTTGTAGATCTTTAGAATTCTCTTTTTATGCAGTACTCACTTGTTCAATACTCTACCCTCTGAATTCTAGCTGCCGTGGCCTACCTCCCATCTCCCCAGGATTTCCATGCCCCTTGTCCTCAACACAGGGAGACTGACAGACTACACCTGGGTTTCCCCTCCTTTTGACATGGCCTGGAATCCCTTTCCAATAAGCTGCAAAGATTTCTTTCCAGTAAACAGGATTTACCTCATTTGTTTCTTATCACTCAGGCATCATTGTCCTCTATTGCCTCATTGTCTGATGTCCAGCTTTTTCAGAACCATTGTTTCACAAATTTTGTCCAGTATTTTGTTGTTGTTTCTAGTGAGAGGATAAATCTGGTCTGCTAAACAAGCTTAAGTCCTTCCTGAGTATGTAAAATCATGCTGGACAAGCAGATGAAAACGCCATCCAATTTCTGATCCCTCCCTGGACTTGGGGTTGGACTTGTAACTGAAGAAGTCCTCTACCCTCCCCACAGTCAGGAGAGATCTATTTTACAGCTTAAACCTTAGTGTCTTGGAAGGACTATGTACTACAATAAAAGAGAATACACTTCTGGGGGAATCTGAGGTCAGAGTGATTCGGGGATTCCAAAATATAGCTAAGATATTTGAAGAAAATAGATTTTAGGACTGAGGGAAGGCCAGTGGTATACAGAAATGGAAGTGAGATGTGACCAGTTCTGGACTTCAAGGTTAAGAAAGTTACTTAGGTTTATTTTTAAGTGAGGAGTCTGTCAAACTTCTCTCCCTTGTGTGTGGAAACATTAGGATGTGTACTCAGAATATGAGTGTCTCCCGGAAGACCATGTGACGGCGCGTTTTTTTTCACAGGGGAAAATAAGGATAGCTGCATGACCAGGCCCCACTAGGTTAACTAGGCTTTGGCTCGGACAATCCAATCTCTGTCTTCACCCATAAGAAGAGAACCTTATGCCAGAATTTATCGAATAATCAAAGACTAGAGATGGCAAAACCCACGAAGTGTCAGCATGAAAATTAGTCATCTTTTTCTCTTCATCACATCCAAATGGTAGTCAAGTTCCACTCACTCTTTAAAGAAATTCCTTTAAAATACTTCCTAATCACCTTTTTATGATTTAGAGGAAGTGCTATTAAAGGAATTAAACAGTTTCCCAGCTCTCCACCTTTCACCAAGTTTTTGTTGTGCTCTGCTGCATAAAACATAAACCCTTTTAGCCAATATTTACAATTTACCAGTCAGGAGACCTTTCGAAAAAAGAAAAGATCATATTTGTTACAAACAAGGGATTAGTACTCTTACATTTGAAATGCCTTTAAGAATTTTGGAATCTACTGTTGCAGGCAGGAAAAGCGGCTACTGAAGTAACACTCTTAAACACATTTGTATCTTTCCACAATGCCAGGTTTATTGAGTGGAACCTCAGATAAACGGATTCAGGTACGCATGTAGGTTAACACACAACACACAGAAAGGGGAAGTCCAGAGTCTTCCACAAGAGAGCAAAGGGATGAAAAAAGCCCTTAACATCTCCAAAGTCAGCTCTGTTGACTGGCAGCGCGGAGAACTGTACATCGGTTCTAAGCCAGTGGTTATGACAGGTCAGAAAGTCAGTCTTCAGCTCTAGTGCAAATGTCCTTGATGCTATCAGGTTATATCGTTTGTCTCAGGTGTCAGGTTACATGGACCTTACAAGGTGAGATCCTCATGCTTCGACTCCTGCAAATGGGAGCTGACATCTGTGGTTTTGGGTGGTCTGGTTACAGCCTAAGTGTATTCCTCTTATGTGTAAGTTGACGTCACTGTAATGGTTCCCATGGAATCCATTTTGAAAAGTCTAAAAAGTCCTCGTTTCTTTATGCTCTATACATCTATTCACCAGAACCAGTGTCTAAGGACCTCTTAATAGAGCAGCCCTCGCTTTCACCCTATGAAATTCTGCAAATAAAAATTATGTCTAAACTTTGAGTTAGGTTATTAGATGAGCCTAAGGCCCAAATTCTCCACTATCTGTGAACAAAATAAAGGGCTATGGAATAACCCTGATGAATTTATGGGGCTACATGGCAGGTCTTCTCATTTCCCACCTCTACTTCCACTTGGGTCCTCGGAGTCCTAGCCTTTCCATAAAGACTTTGAATGTGTCTGTCTTCTGCTGGACACAGACCATACTAGTATGAATATTATCTTTTGTAACCAAAACTTAAACAGTCATAATCAGATAAGATGGTGATCTCTCTGAATTCTGTGTCTCTGCTTAATTCTTCTTGACTCTTAAGCAGGGGCTGGGGCAGAGGGGATTCTAGAAAGAAGATGCCTATTGTCAGCAACAGGTTCACAAAAATGACAGAGATCATTGCCTGAAGAACAGAGCTAGAGCTTCAATTGTACAGGAGGAAGGAGTCCTGTGTCATAGAAAGTCTCTGCAGTCTGTTACACCTGCACTTGAATTGATACCAGATGGAATCTTTGTCAATATTTCTCCATTAATTTTTGTTTTCTAATGTATAAAGTGGAATAATAACCCCTGCCCTGCAGAATTGTTATGAAGGTCAGATGATTTAAATTTATAAATGTCTAGACACAAAGTTAGGTACCTAAGAATGTTAGTTACCTAAACGAGGCAAATGAACATTGATCAGGTACTAAAAAATCCACAGTAATCCCTGATATGGAAGGGACAAAAAGTAGGCAGGAAATATTCACTATCTAAGCATTATTTTACTGTCTAGAATCACAAATTCTAAAATAAGACAGAGGAAGTAGGAAGAGATGTTTCTATAGAGAGCCCTTCTGTGTATTTAAAGCCTCCTCTGTAGCAACTTCTGAAACCCCTGCTTTAACTCTTTGGTTCGAAACCCATAAACAATAGGGTTCAAGGCAGGAGGTATGAGGTGATGAAGGACATTGAGCAGGATCAGGATGTCCATGGGGACTCTCTTTCTGGACACATTTGTTAACACTACAACCAGCAGGATGGTGCTGAAGAAGAGAATGAGAATGAAGTGGGAGCCACATGTGCTCAAGGCTTTGACTGCAGCCCCCTCAGCCTTGAATCTAAGCACAGCTCTTAGAATGAAGGCATAGGAAAGGAAGATAAGGATGAAATCCAAGCCCAGTAAGGTCCAACCAGCCACAAACTGGTAGATTCTGTTAAGAGTGATGTTGTCACAGGAGAGCCTAGACACAGACAGGTTGGCACAGATGCAGTTCTCAATGACATTTTTCCACAATAATGAAGCCGAGCAGAGAGAATGGGGACTGGTGAGAGCAACAAAGCATTCCGAACCATGATGAAAACACTAGCTTTGACCACAAATTGGTTAGTGATGATGGATGGGTATCGTAGTGGGTGACAGATGGCCACATAGCGGTCATAGGCCATGACCATGAAAGTGCAGGACTCCATGGCAAGAAAGCAATTCATGATGAACATCTGGAGGAAGCAGGCAGAGAAGCTGATGGCCCTGAGGTCAAACCAGAAGATGACCAGGACCTTGGGGATGACAGTGAGGCAGAGTACCATGTCTAGCAGAGAGAGGAGGCTGAGCAAGTAGTACATGGGCTCATGCAGAGAGGCCTCCAGCCGGATGGTAATCAGGAGGATGGTGTTGGACCCCATGGCCAGAAGGAAGAGGAGGCCGAGGGGCAGGGACAGCCAGTGCTGCCAACTCTGGTAGTTAGGGAAGCAGATGAGGAAGAATTCAGAGACTGGAGCAGTGGAGTAGTTGCTGGGTAATGTCATGAGATAAATCCTAAAATGAGGATATTTCACCTGGGTTTATGTACAATAAGACATGAATTAGGTCAATAGAAAATGAAGTTGTCAAAATATTTGCTAACACTTACTCATCCAGAAAACGGATATGATATAGAAAGCAATCCCAAATGAAGGCCAAGTTCAGTAAAGACTAATATGAGTCGGGGAAGAGTTGGCAAATTACTTTAAAGTTAATCTAGAAAAACAAAAAAGACTAGTCACAAAGTTTAGAAGGAAAATAATGAGAATTATTTCATTAAAACATATTGTAAAACTATAAAAATTTTTATGATACTAACATATGATACAGATAATACAAATTGACCAGTTATAGATCCCATAGGACAGAAATACTCACTAGTTTACAGAGTAACCCAGAATTAACAAAGATCATGAAAAATCATATTTAACTATATGTCTTTTAATTATTATGGATATAATTTGTTGGAAAGTGACAAAAAATTAATGTTTCCTCACTTTTTATCACACACCAAAGTGAATTTGAGATGGCAAATTTATGATTTAAATGATACTTTTAATCCTATGATAAAAGACAATAAAAGTAAACATTGATTAAATATAAAGAGAGTTTCCCAAATCCCTCTGTCATTCTCACTTATTATATCTCTACAACAAACCATCTTGGACATACTTAATTCAAGTCTGTGCAAGTACAGTTCAATATTCTTATAGAAATTTATGCTCAAGGCAGGCTATTTTTATTAATATTTATGACCACCAACCTCAAATGAGCCCTTAATAGTCATGTTCAATATAACAGTCTCTGGTTAGTTCATTTCTTCATTCATTGCAATCAATTTTTTTAATGTTCTAAACTTTTTTCAAATGCTAAATCCTCTTTTCTCTCAGCAGATGACCTCTCCAGCTGTTCCACAAAGACAGCAAGAGGTTGTCCAATTTCCTCAATTTTCCATAATATATTCATAAACCCATTGATACCTATAAACTTACTCTCTCTTTGTATCTAGTTGACTCAAAGATCTACCCCTCCGAATTCCAGTCTCTCCACCTCTGATTTAGAGTCTATCCACCCTGATCTTCTCAGAACTTTAGCCTATTAATTATCTAGTCAATGTCCTATGTATTCAAGCTCCTCCTTGTTGTATCTCCTTCCATTGACCATTCAAAACCTCAAGTCTCTCAGATCTTAATTAATTTCTATATCTATCCCACATCCCCATTTAGTGTAAAACCATGATTTCAGTTTTTGAACAAAGACACTAAGTCTCTACCTCTTATTTCCTTTTTTTTAAAAATAACAAAACTTAAAGAACCAGAAGAGGCAAAGGATATCTAAAAGGAGACAAGCAACTGTTAGCTTCAATAGTTCAGTAGAGAAGTGATCAGTGTGCAAATAGATGGTCTGGAACGGCTCTGAGGGTGTAGAAAGGGTCATTGTTAGGGGCATAAATATATTGACATAAACAGAGATTAGACTGAGTAGTTGTATAAAGGAAGAGGGGATAGAAATTTTAAAATTGAGTTGTCTCTTCTATATTAAATGACTAAGTAAATTTTACAAGACAGACAACAGACTTTGAAAAAACTTAGTGTATGTTATAGAGGCAAAGATGATGAATCATCCAGTTTTGATATGTTGAGTTCATAGTGTCTGTAAGCTATCCAAATAAACTATAAAGTGTGGGAATTCACTTGAATGCTTGGAATTAAAGGTAGAGAATTGAAACTATCAACACATTAGGTAAGTTCAAACCATCGATAATCTCATTTCTCGCCCTTCACTCATTCTTTTTTTTTTGTCTTATTCTGCCATCCCTGAAAGATCCCTTCTTTAGCTATTTGTTATTTTTCCTGTCCCTTAAGTAGTGCCTATCCATGATCATGCATTACAAATCACAGTCTCTTATCCATCCACCTCCCTGTCCTAATTCCTTCCTTGCATTGCAGAGAACTATTCTAGTTAAGCTCATCCTTCTGCTCCTGGATTTCTCTAAGAGTGTATATAATATAGGCTAAAAGGCGGGCGGGGGGGGGGAGGGATAATAAGAAATGGATGCAGAGAAAAAGAAGTTCAGGTGCATGGATATAATGTCAGGTAGAAGTACAGACATGAATATGAGTTGGAATTTTTATATATTCGGTTAATAAGAACTATTAGAAACTTAATCTCTACTAAATTCTTGACAGTGATTCGAGAGAAAGTGATGGATCTTCTATTCTGCTTTTCTCACATTCAGCCATGCTTAGAATATTGTGTCTACCTCAGTGCACCTTGATTTAAGGAATATTTTTAAAACTATGCCTCATAGAATAAGGTAGCCAAGACAAAGAGGGCTTTAAAACTCATAAGGAGAAATAATTTGGGAAAGTAAGATATTTTATCTAAGTGATGCCTTCCACATGAATGACTGACTTTCAAGAGGAAGAGATAATAACTAGGGCCATTGGGAGAAAATCACAGAGAACTCTTTTTCTGTTGAATAAGAGTCCTGTACAATAATCAGAGGAGACTTTCTCTCTTGTTAACACTACTTTGGTGGAACACATTGGGGCAAGGCAATGACCAAATTTCCTCACCAGCTTTTTCCCTGAGTCTCATGGGCCTGGTGTCTGGTGTCATATTAAACTCCAAACACTGTCCCTGTCCTGGAACCATCTTTCCTCCCTCTGAAATTCCTACACAACTTTTTTGGACAGGTCGGACAGATATCGGTCATGTACTTATATGAAGTCTCCAGCCATAGAAAACATGGGACCCCTCGTATTCAAATTGGAAGTGCTGAGACTATAGAAGCACATTCTCTTCCAAGAGAAACCTAGGATTTCTGAATGTTCTGCATCCAGTATCACCACTCACAGCCTTTTTCTTCTTTTATCATGAGAGCCAACATAAGAATGAGAAGAGGGTCTCCTGCTCTGAGTGTCCTGGAAACCCAGTTGCTGTGGCCCAGCACAATACTGCTCCCATCCCTTAGCCCTGGAACTCACCGAGGATGCAATAGGTTGGATGCCTGCCCAACTTGTCAGCTGCCTGCACCCAGAAACCAGAACTGTTTCCTTGGCTCTGATGAAAAAATCTAGAGGGTTTTATGGTCTGCTGTCAATTCCTCACACTGCCCCCCTCTTCTCCAAGCCAGCTGGGAACAGTAGTAGTTTGGGATCCTGGGACCCCATCAGCTGATGAGCTGGATCTCGTGGGAACCTTCATCTTACCTTATGTTACAGTGCTACTGGTGCTAGTAGTTGAGAAGAGGGGAACAAGATTTGAAACTAACTTGAAATTCAAATCTACATTTATCTGCTTGACTCCACAAACCATCCTTGTAAACATTATACCACTTTCAACATCATGAAATGGTATATTGAAACTTTATTTCTAGAATTTCTTAACAAAGCTATACTATTTCCTATTTTTTATATTATCCTGAATTCAACTCAACTATTTGATATCTGCATGAATTTGGGCAGCTAATTAACCCTGTGTAAACCTCAATAATTCAATAAATATTTATTGTTATCAATCATATGTCTAACACTGGAATAGTCACAGGGATAAAAAGGTGAATAAAGTAATCAAGGTCCCTACCCTCAATTGAGATTCTGTTATAGTAATTACATTATGTTATAGTATCAGTAGCTTTCATTGTTCATAAAATAAAACCAGCTTTCTTAATATGGACTACTCACTACTACACATAAACTGGACTGTTAGCTTCATGAGCATTTAGATCCACATTGATTTTATTTCTCATTAATGTGGTATCTTACAGTGTT